>JAHWFP010003618.1:1036-12893 GCA_023313725.1 Lithobius niger
AATTATGGAAAAGAAAGTGTTTGACGAGATTATCTTGAGTGAATTGTGGAAAATAAGTGCTTGACAAGCTGACCTTGAGCGAATTTTGGCCGGATTAGCTTATCTTGAGCTATTAGTGGAAAATAAGGTGCTTGACAAACGGACATTGAGCGAATTATAGAAAATAGGTGCTTGACCAGCTTATCTTGAGTTAATAGCGGAAAATAGCTGCTTGATAATCTCGCCTTGAGCGTATTGTGGAAAATAGGAGCTTGGAAAGATTACCTTGAGCGAATTACGGAAAATAGGTGCTTGACAACCAAGCCTACCATGGGTGGCCTGTGAAAAATTTCACAAGGGCACGAGTGGTCGAGGTGCAGAGCACACCATTAAAGGTTTTTTTTTTAATGGTGACCCATGGGTGAACATGGTTTTGTTTTTCAACTTTATCCCAGTAAACATCTAATTTCTTAAAACTATTCAAAGGAACACTTAATGAGAACCAGCTAAGCAGTTTACCTCGGTGAGATCGAGTGCTTATATCTATAAAGTCGATGTAACGGGATGTGTTTGGTCATATGCGTCTAAATATCTTCATCATTACTTTTTTGCACGGTGGTGTAGTCACACTAACACTTTCCCATTCTGAAATGGTTGGCAGTTACATGCCCTTAATCGAAGTATCTTCCTCGTTTTTTTTTTAGCCAATGAGAAATGGATATTTATAATGTATCAGCCAATCACAGCCCACTTATTCTAATCAGTACTCAATATGTCTACCAAGCGGGTGATTAATATGTGATAAGCAGTTCTTGATTCAATACCCCTCCTGCTGCGAGTAGTTATCGGTGTTTTTGAGCACTCAAGTTTTTGCTTCGTTTAACTCGTTCGTGCATGTGTTAGCAATAGGCTTCCTTGCCACTTTGTGGCTCGGGATCCCAATAATTAGCCAACACTTAATAGTTATTAACTTTAGTGCTCCAAACAATTATCGATAACTACCCTTGCACTTGGGATATTACCTATGACAACGGACTGTATGTTATGTTATTATTTTTTGTACTTGCAGCTTTTTAAAACTTGCAAATTGCTTTAACTATGTAACAAAATCCGGCCCAGAGGAATTAACTTACCAAATAAAGAATATGAAGCCTACTAATTTTAATTTAAGGCCCAAAAATTTCTCCTGTTAAAGCCTCACACGGTTGATTAGACATTTAAACGGTAGGTTAGAGGGAACCAACTTGATAATGAAACTCCTCTTTTTTTTTACGTCTTTCTACTAGCAAAACCATGCTTGTCACTTTCTTAATTCTTAACTATTGAATCAGCAAGAAAATTGAAAGCAGTGTCCGTAAAACGAATAATAAATTCGATAGTCGGCTACATGCAAATGACCCAAACGTAAAGTCACTAACAATTTGTATTTAGTTCGCAATAGAAACTTCATTGCACACAACGTTATTCTCGGCCAAAAAAATTATTTAAAAAAAAAAATGAAGTAAGTGTGTTAGCTAATTTCGCCAGCCAGATAATAAACTTGATAACCGTTATTTTGGCCTTGGTGTTGTGATTTACTCCATCTTTCGTTTGACACTGGTTGATGCGAAACCCATGAGCTGTACTTCCTCGAAATGGCATATCCTGCTTTTACGCAAAATCTATATTAAATCACCATAACTATGCCAAACTATCGGTTATTTTGTTTCGAATGAAATCTTATGCCAACCTATACTATCTGACAAAAGTGTCGCAGCTAAACCAGCAAAGCGGAGCGTGAGAACAAACTTCGAAAATCGCTCAGTAGATGGCGCGACGTGCAAATGACGTTTTGCACGAAGGACAGGTATTTTGCACATTACGTTGGTTTTGTTTCGTCCTTATTTATTTCCGCTTTCGTCCGCTGTTATACGAAAGCGAAATGAAAGCGACGAAATGAAAAACAAACCATCGAAACTAAGGTGTATATTGCCTCTGCATTACGTTAGGTGACGACTGTAAAGTGGAATCACTATGCCTGGGGTTCTCCATGCGAATCAACCAATCCAAAGCGGCAAAACTCATAATGATTAAATAGACTGAGAGGGGAGTGAGGGGCAACTGGGGATTGTGTGTTGGGCAGTTCGTCAGCGTCTGTTCGACCCCTCTTGGCATTCTAATTCTATAATACCTAAAGAGATTTGGAGTGTGTGGGGGTGGTGGGGGCGGTGAGGGTAGAGGAAATAGGAAGCTAAGTTCACCGTTAACATGTAAATCGAAACCAGGTCTGCCGTCTCATGATTGCGCTTTACACAAACCTAAAATGTAAGCTTTTTTTTTTTCTCTTTTGGGATCGAGACCGTATCAACATTTGTCAAATTTTGCAATTTAACCTAACACTCGTCGTCGTATCTGGGAACTGGAGTCTCATTTCTCTTTGCTGTAATTTGGGGAAAATATTTAATTTATAAGGGAAGTTACTCCACCCGAGCGGAGCCAGGTAGTTCTGCTATTTAGTTCTAAATTTTTGTGAATATTAAAACTTTTGGGAGCCGATCGTGTTATCGAAGGCCGGTCGACGATTTTATTACTGGACTTCGAAATTCTCTATCTGTTTCTCCAGGAAATTGCTTCCAAACCGCTCAACAGTTCAAACTTAGTTTGAACTTTAAGTTACACGGATCTGAATGATGCTTAAATTTTCAAGGTTTGTGCACTCGAAAACCGCCATTCTCTTCGTTCATTCATTTGGTGTTCAATTATTTGGTGTACTGTTTCGATTGCGAAATAACTTTCGATTGCGAGACAGAGATGAACTGTGTGATAAAATCTACTTTGAAATTACTTATTGACGATTACTGCAATACGTCAAGCATAAATACAACTTACGTAATAATTAGAAGTTTTGAGGACATTTAAGTGCCTAAATTAATTTTTGTTACGGCTGGGTATGGCTGGATGAGCAATTTAGCAGGAGCCGCCATCTTTCCATCGTGTTCGATTCGCCTGGAATGAATTGACGGCACAATCACCGTGGATTCCTCGGAAGGTTCTACCAGTCTGCGTTATACAAACTACTAGAATAGAATTGACTTCTGAAGATCACACTTACTATGACAATCTAGAGATGCTAAAATAATAAGTTAATACGCAAATTTCCATCTTCTTCAGCAATTCCTAAACAGAAAGCAAGCGGATGAAATCGATCTTTACAAGAGCTTCTAGATAGCTCTGCCACTATGCGCAAGATTTGCTACAGGAATGAGAAAAGAAGCGAACGTGTGATTTAAAAACGTGTGAAATTGGTAGCAATAGTGTTTTTTTTTTGTTACTTTCGTCATTTTCGACATTCTTCACACTATCAGAACCTTTTGGTGCAGTATGACAAAAGGCTTTCTGTTGTAGTTATGGGGCAACTAGCCTTATAGATGGTCTCCCTTACTGTCGCTATGAAAAATCGATAAACACCTGGATAACTCCGAAAATATTTGAGATAGGAATTTCATCTTCAAAATAGCTTTTTTTTTGCAAGAAATTACAACCAAATCAGTGAACAATTGTGAACGTTATCGTGCCCCACATAGAGAAACACAAAAATCCAATTTCAATCGAATATTTGACTTTACTCGCTTCGTTCCTTCGGCGAATAACAACGCCACATGATAGGAAACAGTTTCCATAAATTAAAGCAAATAGGCAACGTTTCAAATTGGTACCTAAACGCCAAACAATTATGAAAGAAACTTTAAAGCATTATTCAGTTACCTGGACCAGTTTGGTCCCCTTTATTTCGACATGATATTGGCCACTTCGAATCCGTGTAAACCATGCGCAATGGCTGTTTGCTGTTACATCACCATGAGTTAGCCAATGACGAACGAAAACAACGGCTGTTTGACCGTCTGATTGGACTAGCCCAGTCATGTGATATGCACGTAACAGCAAACAGCCATGGCGTGTGGTATAGTGTAGTTTTACTTGACCGCCGTTCGATGGACAGCTTTTTCCCTGTTTTTCCCTGCAGACATTGGACAAGAGGCCATTGTACAAAAGGCTATTGCTACGTGTTCCGTAAACAAGATTATGTTGCATACATTTTTTGCTGTATAATATGGTGGTTTTTGTTTGGAATTCCTTGGATTTTGAAGGTTTTAGCACAATCTACTAGCATTTTTAAGCACCTTGATAATCTTACTGACCCTTGAGTTGCTTTTAAAAAGGCCAGAATTTAAGTTCTTTGGTTACTGCTATTTTGCTGTTTTTACATAAATTTGACAGTTTTTTTTATGTTATGCTGCCATTGTTTACTGATGTTTCTTTTAGTGGTTTGAACTTTTTAACTGTGAATTGCCATAAATGGCATCCATTTCTGCCTGCCTGCTGTAAATAACTTTATAAAAACGGTGATTGATCATATTTTGCCATAAAGGCATCATTTAAGATATTGTAAACCGCTTACCAAACCCATTCATGAAATTCTTCCTTTTTTTTGGACAGAATTCAGAATGTCAGATATTCGTCAATAATGGAAGAAGTGGTGCCACTGCAAACTTTGTGAAAAAGGTGAGTGATTAATCATATACTTGCAAAGTTGAAAGACTTGTGATTAATCGGATTATCAAAGGTGCGTTGGATCTTACAGCAGAGATCGGCCTCCTCTGCGAACGAACCTTTTTCGAATCCCACGAAAATCATGGCAACAATTATTTACTGAAACTATTTATTCGCTGTGATAAATATTCCCAATTGTACAACATCAACACACACTGCTGTGTTTGATATTAACATGAGCAAAATAAAGGGAGCACGGAGGGCTCCACTGTTCAGGAAATATTTTCTGAACGAACCCGCATTAGAATTAACACTGTGTAGGTCTTAACCTAATACACAGGTGCGAAAAATATTACTTGTGCTACGATAAATCCAGGCATGCTGCAACTTTGTATAAAGAAAATTTGCTCGCCCATGAAGCTGAAATTTTAACGCTGCTTGGGTAAAATAGATATTGGAAATGTTGAATTTACTGACCTGCCCCTCAAAACAAAACCCACATCCAGTGGAGGTAGCTACAGGGTAACAAGGATGGCAGATTGTCACCGGCTTCCGACCACAAGGGGCCCTCGAAAGAAAAAAACTATTTGCATTTTAACATAGGCTCTAATTTTGCCTTCGTACGCTTTTAGCGAGGCGTCTTTTCTTTCGTTAAGCTTCCACGAACGAATGGGGTGTAGTCGGTCTCTGGAGTCGATGGCCATGCATGTCGGGCACCTTATGTGAAAAGTGAAAATAGGGACCACTTAAACCAGACTACGAAAAAGTGGTCCCTATTTTTACTACTACAAACAAATTAGAACTAAGTATGAACTTAGAAGTATGCACTCGTGCGTTTTTTATGGGCCATCCTTTATATCAAGAATTATTAAAGTAGTGGTATAATTCAACCAGGGAAAAGCCGCCAAGGTTAATCCTATTGGCCAAGTTAATCGCACCTACTAATAGTTCGAAAGTTAAATAAAAACTAGAAGATTGATACAGCGGTAGTAATCTTCAAGTTTTCATTTAACGCCCGAAGTATTATTCCGTGCGATTAACTTGGCTAATAGGGTTAACCTTGGCGGCCTTTCAATGGTTGAATGATATCACTACTTTAAAAAGCCGACCCATTTCGGAAACTTGGTGGCTGCTCTTATACCAGTTTTGGTTTTGGGTGGATATCACAACTTTCATAGGCCTGTGAATACAAAGAATTCCACTGTCTAATAGTCACCCGTACCTTTTTTGTCTGGAGTGTATATAAATTTTCTAATTCATAATTTTTACGTTTGCTATTGCCCAATTAGCCGTTACACCAGCCAAATGGACACGGTTTGGTTTATTGTATGCCCATGTTTCACATGCTTAAGTTTATTTAACCCGATTTTTGAGAGCACTGGCTAACAAACGTTGATTTTCGTTCGCTTCGCTTACTCAATCAGCGCACCCCCCTTCACTTGGCCCTCCCGACGTTAACGTTAATCATTCAATTCAATCACGAACACATACTACAAACTCATGGAATGGTAAATGTTCATACAGATCTAATATTCTGGTGGCAGACGAAGATTACTAAAACTAATCGACTCACCAGCTGTTTAAAATTACTCGCCACTTACACTAGACTGCATGAACAGTAAATCTGCACACAATAAAATATCCGCGTCACGTAATCGAAGTTACTATTTCTCCATAAAAAAAACACGTTCCCACCTGTGCTGACGATGTGCATTTTGCTTCGTAATCTTCTTTCCAGCAAAATTGTCCCTTTTATCGTGGTGGGGCAGATAATTCAGTTTGGATTCGTGTACCGTAAAAAAATAAACGACCAAACGTTTGCAATGAAAGATAAAGATATTCTGTTTCTTAGTGAACCACCTATTTGAAAAAAACAGTGCATTCTGACAATTAAGTACTGAAACGATAAGCGTGTAACACTTAAGCATGTTACACGTAAGCAAGTTATAATCTACTGTTGGATGACAATACAAACAATGGTTACAACAATAATTTTACACTTACGATCCACTTCACGGCCACGTGCTTCTAGCTGCAACCCCCATTTTAGAAAAAGGCACTTCCCCATATGGCGCTTTACCTGTCTGCCGAAATTTAGATCTGGCAACTTTCCCCAATGAGCTGTAGAGGTGTCTTTATACCCTATGAGAATTAACATGGGAGCCTGGTGACTAGCTAGTTACTAGTTACACTCAACGTTATTGAGGACACTTTCTTTCCATGAAGGACACGTTCTCACATTTTCGTGTTGGCGTTTTCTTCGTTACTGGACCCAAGGCACCTGATTCAAACAATCTGCAAGTATTTCTACCGCATGGAGAATTTACACCAGTATGCTGAAATCTGGTATTAGTTGGTTTCAGTTAGGCACAGTCTGCTAGTGAAGGCCACCTTATTTTCATCAACAATCATTTTGTAACAATCGGATGTCTACAATCGGATGATCTACTATTACTTGGCGGCGACACACTAGCGTGTATCTAAATCATGTATATTTAAGAAATTCCGACAAAGCCTACACCTTGCTGCCGGTAACCACATGAACTTTAAAAAAAAGGATGTCTTCATAGCTAACAATCGTTTTCGACCCAGTTCAATGAAATAATAACTTTTGACATCGTATTTTAACCTAACGCAAGCAATCGGAAAAAAAAAACAAAAGGATCCCATTATGACACACATTCGCCTCATCTGAAAAGAATGTTTGGAGGGTACCCTTCAACATGGCGACCCAAAGTGCGTTTGCACTACCTATGGGTTTTGATATTTCAGTATTAATAAGCAACGAAACTACTTAGCAGACCATACGTTTTTTTTTTACCATAGTACGAATTTCAAATGTCTTTGCATAACTTCGAAACTCCACGTACTCTTGTAACTAAAACTCTCTACGCCATGATGATGTGTGATAAAATTAACCTCGAACACAGATCTGCTAACAAGTTAATTAGCTGTAGGGAACGACTTATTTATAGGCTGGCATTTAACTAGATAATTCCCTTGACAACACAGGAGTGATGGTAGCTCATGCAGGAACTGGAGCATTAAGTCATATTCCTCAAAGACAGAAGCGTGACAGTGCTTCGAGTGGAAGTGGTGTAATCAGTACGGATTAAGCACTGTCCGTTCCACTTTGTTTTGGAAAGCGATCTTAGCTCCGGCAGCATAGGTGATGAATTCTGAATCTCGATGTACTTAAAAATATTCATAACAATCTCCCTAAAGTGTGCGAATTTAGAGGGGTTCTTAGATTGACAGTTGCAAGAAGTGGGCGACGCAGTAGCCTGTTGTTCAATGTGGCCGGAGTTCAATTTCCTAATGCTTGTTTTGTGTTTCTCTTTTGTGTTCCGTAAACCTTACAGCAAATCTATTTCCCACATATTTTAGACATAAATATTTGTTAGGAATATTCATACTACTTCTGTTCCAGGGAAGATGATCGTCACTGATTAGACTGAATCTAAGTATAAAAGGAACACAATGGCAAAACACTGGATTGCTTTCAGTCCTGAAGTACAACGTAAAATGTAAGTCATGCATAACAAAAACAGTCGGCTGATAAGCCACTTAAAACCCACAAAAACTATAGTGTCCGCGGCCTATCTTGAGTTCTCCGCAGAACGAACACAGATAATCGATTGTACGTTTTCGGCAGCAGAGTGCCTTGTTGATATCCAAGATGGTTACAAAAACAATGGCGGCCATCGATTAAAGGGACCCCATCCAGGGAGACGTAGCCCCTCACAGAATACTTGCAGGACTCAAGATGCACCGCGCACACAATAATAATCTGAAATTGAAGCACAAGACAATTTTTCCGAGCATGAAGGGTATCAAAAGTATAGTAACCCGTTGACTGGGCTTGAAAAAAAAACACTCGGGGTATGATCCGAAACATTAAAATTTAAATAATGGTTGATGCTCTTCACACCCCGAGTGTTTTTTCAAGCCTAGTCAGTGGGTTACTATACTGTTAATCTAAAATTGTTTGTGCTTGTGAATCTTACAGGTAGATGATCGCTTTCCAGTACCTCAACAATTATGCCTAACTCCATTTTTAGACTGAGGGTATCAGGAATGCTAGGGAGGTTCCTTTCCCCAACAAACTAAAGCTCTTTTACCCTCTAAAGGCATGACATGTAGATTTCCTAACTCACTACCTTTTACTTAGTTTTAGTTAATTTTATGCTTCTTGGTTAACCCTTTACTGCCCATGTCAAACTGGACGCATTTTTTGTAAGTAGGTTCGGTCGCAGGATTCGAACCGGCATTCACTTGATTTGGAGACAAGGACGCAGACCACTGGGCAAGCGTCCTCGTTGCTGCTGCCTTTGCTCGGGGTCCCCGGGGACCACTTGCAAAGATGCGTTGTGCGTTGGGACTTAGTTTTTTACCGATCAGTAACCGTCCAATATAAAGGCCGTTGGGCGGTAAAGGATTAATAATAAATTCGCTGGTACCTGCTCACTTTCTTTAGAACGTATAGCTAGCAAACATGTCGATTATCCAGATGACGATTCTAATCTTCCGCGCCCCCCCCCCCCCTCCCGGTCGCAAAGAACGATTCACGTGGCATGACACTGTTGATTTCTGACAAGAAAAAACAATTCCTACTACAGTAAAAAATAGTGGGCTATTTTTGAGTGCCAGCATTCAATGGTGTGTCGATTTGAAAAATACGGAATTGGCGCCATGTGGGATTTTGAATTCTTGCTGCGACATGTTTTTTACAGCTGTGTGATCACTGCTAGGCGCTGTTTTTGAGCAACAAAAGGTTAATTTTGGTAATAATGGGAGATGTCCTCATTGTTGTTGGAATATTTAAAATAATTGTTGTCCTTTGTTCTTTGACCTTGTTATTAATGATACATTCAATTGTTTTTTAAGTATTGTCACTCAATTTCACGATTTCAGTGCTCTTTAACAATAGAACATGATGGTATTGCAACAATGGTTTAGGATTGATATGCAAAAGGAGAGGTGATATCGGATATCACACCTGAATTATGAATTAAAGAACACCATGCTTACTCCAGATGTAAAAAGGACGTTAGGGCCTCGATTGTAATAATTAAAAAAAGCACTGTAAAGAGCTAGTTTTGCTTAAGGAAGAAAAAATGCTTTCATTTTGTTTATTTAATTTTTCTTGTAGCACGAAAACACTATGACACTGAACTGTAAAGATTATTTACGATATAAAATTATAAACGATTACAAACGACGTCAGAGCCTTGACTAAACTTTAGAACAGATGCTGTTTTCCTCGTCAGTCTGAACAGTGCAAACATTTGTTGGTGGGTAGCTCTCACCCTACCCGACTCCCGTTGTGCGCTCCTACGCCTTTCCTCTTCTACCTCCCCCGCCACTCCGCAAAAATTTTTCCAACGCCTAATGCTAGCCATTCTGTCATGGTTTTCATTATTTTTAATTTATTTATTAAATGTGGAGCTTTTCAACTTGAATTAAACCTAAGCCAAAATTATTACACATTGAGTATACTTTTATTCATCAGTAATCGTGTCCATTTGGCTCTCCATCTTATAATTACACATTTGTTGTTATACCGCATAACTGTTCCTGATCCGAAAGCATCCACCATAGCACAACAAACGAATACCCAGTTAGCCAACAAAGGTTCTCTGCTTTTATTTCTGTATTGTTGTATTTCTGTATTGTTCTGTATTGATTCCGATGTGCCCCATCATCGTTCATACCGTGGAAACTCAACGCCGAATAGCCCCTTCAAACAAGTTCTCGTAAAACATTTTTAAAGTGAAGTTGTCTGAAGGAGCAATTCGTCGTTGAGTTTCCGCGTTATGAAGGTGATGGGGCACTTTGGAATCGAGTTACAATCAATAAACACGAGCACAGAACCTTTCACTAAGGAAGGAATAACAATGCTGCCAACAATGACATCTTTGTCGCATTGTCGTCCTTGCTAACTAAACGAACGTCAGCACGATTCATTCTTTGTTGCCTGCGTGCTGTACTATTGTTGTCAGACTGAGATCGTGAAATTGGGTGATAAATACGTTATCAGCCACTTTCCTCGGAGAGATACAACAGTGGCTCGATCCTGTGGGCCTCGACATTGCTATATCTCACTCCTCGAAAAGCTGGCTGATAACCTGTACTTACCACATTCCTTCAGTAGATACTAGAAACTAGTCGTAAATAAATACCGATAGACTATAAAATATCTTTTGGCGAGCAAAAGGATCTTGTTGAGCAAATGCACCCAAATGAAGCTGTGATCTCAAGATGATAGCTCAAATCATTCTCCAGTTAAAGCAGATCTCGGAAAGTTAACGAGATATCACATCTTACAACTTCCAAGCCTATGTAGGGATCCTGACAGTAAATGTTTCAATACATATTTGCTATTGGCATGCCTTCGAAACAGCACAATGGCAAGGCTTTAGCAGACTTATTAGTATCTGCAACTGCCACCAGGGTCACACGTAGGCTTGGAAGAATGCGGTATCTCATTTTCTGGTTTTATTATTATTTTTTTAATGGACCGATTTGACACTGTTCCATCCTATCCTAGTCCAAAGTCAGAAAGCTGTCCAACAATGTCCTAACAGACCTCCTGATACAGAAAGCTGCTAGCATCTTTCTCATGATTGCAACAGAAGATAAAGATTATATATTGAGATGTTTTAAAGTCCGCTTCCCACACAGGTAGTTTGATTCAGTGAAGCTTCAGTCATGGTTCGTTTTCCAGACAATTTAGTAATAAAATTAGAAGTCACTCAAAGCTAATTTTGATTAGGATGATTGGAGTTAAATTTGGAGTCACTAGCAGTATTTTTTAAAAGGATGATGACTCGTCATCGTGTAAAATTTGAACTCACTAGTCTCATGTTTTTACGAGAATGAAAACTCGTCATGTAAGTGTTACCTCAGCAAACCTAATCTTAACTGCTTTTCTTTTTTCCAGCATTGGTGACATATTTCTCATTAATAGAGAATTCAAGATCTGTCTGTTGTCACTGATGCTGCTGAAGACGCATCTGCAAAAACTACAACTTCTGGAAACTTTTTCCTGCAATGAGAGCCTACGGCGCAGAAGGTAATTAAAGAAATAGGCCAAAATTAGTGGGACAATCTTGGAAAGTTGTAAGTGTTGTTTGGAGCTAGAACTTTTTGAAAGCTAATTTTTATTTGGGTATTGCACGCAGGAGTACGAGGTGGCTGAAATTGCCATACTGTGCATTCTCCTGAAGTTCCGCACTGTTTACTTTCACTTTAGTATTGCTGTAATCTGTAGCACTGGAAGGATTGGGCCGTTTCTATTCTTGCAGGCCTAAAGTGCTACACTGTTTATTTTCCCTTTAGATTTGCT
>JAHWFP010003618.1:23439-48492 GCA_023313725.1 Lithobius niger
ATAAACTTGTTGCTATTGATTGGGAAAGTGTTATGATACACTTACCTCCTAATTATGCAAATTACCCTCATTATGCAAACGTGCATACTTAATACTTTAAGCCTTCATATGGAACATTCATTTGCATCCAGACCATTACCCATTATTTTGCTTATTTAATATTAGAAAACAAAAACGAATTCGTTTGATGCTTAAGGTAAGGTTCAACTGATCAGAAGTCAAAACAACGAAAGAACACAAATACTCTTTCCTACAAAGTTTAAGATACTGCAGTGTTGCAGTACTGTTTAGTCCACGTGAAACCTTATTGCAATAGTCAACCATTTATATTTTGCATGCGATCATCAGACTCATTTGCAAGCATGTCTGATGATTTTGACAGATATTAAAAAATGAAATAGGTAGGCTATTTAGACACTATTTATTATAGCATACATGATAACATAGCATAGATGACAAATGACAGTCAGACAGGTCAAATGACCATATTATACACGACGTTTACACGAGAAAAAAGGAATCACCTTGAATTGATATTTCAAGGTCATCCTCGTACTATCTTCCAAACGAGATGGCAAAAAAGTAAATTATAAAGTTGGGCGCAAGGAGAACAAAAAAAAAACACATTCAAAATCGAGTAAAAAAAATAAATAGTTACGATGATGTTTAAAGTCTAACTCTGAACATACTGGCTGCCCGGTAACTGCACTGTAACTTCTCGACAGTTGGCTTCTCTACAGTGCAGCCAGCATGTTCAGAGTTAGCTTTCGAACATCATCGTAACTATTTTATTTATTATCCGATTTTGAATCTGTTTTTTTTTTGGTCATCTTGTCTCCTTGCGTCTAACTTTCTAATTTAATTTTTTTGCCATATCGTACCTAGTTTATAAGATAGCACGAGGATGACCTTGAAATATCAATTCAAGGTCATTCCTTTTTTCTCGTGTAAACTACCCATCACACCCATCATTGCAATCCTATCATTATTATTCTCTCATTAGCCGTTCACAGGATATCGGCTCGTAACACTTTAGTTGGCTCACCCATTATATACAATCAATGTGTAGACTGGATGAAGCGAAAACCCAACAAATAATTTGCAACAGGCTTATGAATAATCAAGTAAGCGAGGAAAAAGGGTGCCGAGTTCGCTGAGCTTACGCAGCCAATATGGGGGCACGATGTGCGCATGTGCCAATGCCGCAGAGCAATAATCGGTAACAATCATCAAACATGCGATAAATCTACATGATACGTGCGTGATAAGCACGATACTGATAGCTCATTATCCAGGCATGTTCCCTTTATAAACCACTTTATTTAAAATGTAAGAATAATAAAATCAGCAACAGCATGTAAAATAAAGAGTACACATTTTTCCGTAGGAGCCCTTCATTCTTCAAGTATAGTATCGGAAAGACCAGTTGTTCTTTGTGAAGATTTATTCCAGGAAGTGAAGATTTATTCCAGGAATAATTATGGAACGAGGCACCTCCTTTACTGGGATAAACCAAGCTGTGACTAACAGTTCACGTCTATTAAATAATTTTTGGGACAAGTTTAAACATGTTTTTTCCCGGGTTTTGCGATGCGAACTTGTGTTAGAATGACGATCTGCGTCGGTGAGTACCAAAATTGAGTGATACGGCGTGGTTAGGTTAATCTGATAAATTACTAATTACTGTTTGAGTAAGCTGAAGACAAAATCAAAACGTGAGTTCAAAATTTCATATAATAAGCGACGAGGAATGTTTTAAAAGTCAGCGGCTTGTGAGCCGCTTGGAAGCGAGGGAAGCTTTCCCGTTTTTTAATTCAAGCTGCTTGCCGCTGAGAAACTTTTCCGTCGTTTTTAAAGTCAGCGGCTAGGCAGCCGCTGGCGAATCAAGTAAGCGACGATGGTGCCAAATTGGTTGAGCTTACGCAGCCAATATGGGGGCACGATGTGCCGTTGCCGCAGAGCAACAATCGGTAACAATCATCAAACATGCGATAAATCGACATACCTGCGTGATAAGTACGATAGCTTCAGCAGTTCAATTGCTTAGTCTTTACTCTCATCATCTTGAACGCTACTAATAATGCGATAAAACAGAGAAAAAGATATATAATAACTGGGTTTGTTACTGTCAGCCATGTTTGTGCTTGGTAAGCTTCAAATAACGTCGTTTTTAATCTCAGCTTGAAAATGGGAAAAGCGAAGGAAGCCGAGACCAAGCAAACTCAGCGCTCAGCCAAGCAAGCCGCTGACTTTTAAAACATCCCTACACCCACGATGTCACTGCGTGCCAAGGCATAATTCATCACATCTTTCGCTGAGGCAATCAAAAGCTACCGATTATCTTAATTATCCGAATTCCAGAAGCTCCAATAAACTGGCAATCTGAAGAAAGATCCGACGATAGAAGATAGCATCCCGTTGAAAACATATTCACCAAACGACTACCGAGACGGCAGCGATGATGGTGTCCGTCCAAAATAGCCGAGTGCGGAGCGAGAAGTGCTGAGCCTCACAGCCCAAGTCCAGAAGCACCAGGTGAATTTACCAATGTGGAATATACCCATCATGTCTGAAGGAACGATTCTGGTAAACATTAAGCTTAAATTAAGGAAAATGCATCAGTAAAAATAACAAAAGGTTACCAAATAACACGAACTAAATAAAGACAAGCACACCAAACAATATTAATAAAATAAACCAAAATAAAGCATAAGACAAAGAACAGGAAATAAGGCCAACAACGATAACTGACCCTAACGAAGAAACAAATGAGGTGCGATGGAGCAGTGTTCTAGATTCCAGCTACACCAGCAGACTGAAGCCTAGTCATGATAGAGCGATCCAGAAGCGTGATAACAAGTTATACTATGAAACAATACCACACTAGATGAGGACGGTACATAATGATTTTTTATCAATGCGTGAAAGCTACTAATTTGTATAGTGAATGGCACTTTTTTGCTTGTTATATTAACACAATGGTTTGGGAGCCTGTTGATCAATTTTGGAGCCAATTACAAGGCATGGCTCATGGTATGTTCTTTATTTACTTTTGTCATTGTCGATAGTCCATTAGCTTGACCACGTGTTCTACAGGTGGTCAGAAGTACTTGCACTTGTCATAGTCATGCATCAGGACAGCTTTAATATGTAGTTTCCCGAAAGACCACACGTTGCACGTCTTAAAAAAAAGATTTGTTGGAGAATTTGTGTTGTCTTGCCGTAAAACTAGCAATAGGCCGATTTACACAGAAAAGACCACGGTAAAAAGACCACAACAGGGCTTTCCGCTTCAGTAATTACACAGATCGAAGCTTTACGCTTTTGTGAATAGTCGAGAAAAAAAAAACACGGATCTGTACAGTTATCTCACTTAGAGGACGTTGTTTGCTTTCATTTTCGTTACGGCCACATTAGGGAAATGACGTCACCTTCGTTAATCGTCGAATTTTTACGGAAAGACGAAACTGCTTCTCGGCAGGATTGGGGATTAGACTCTTATGCCCATATTAGGGCAATGACGTCACTTTCGTGAATTGTCGGACTTTTCCGGAAAGACGGAGATGCTTCTGAGTTAGGATTAAATTATTTGTGCTTCGGGTTTTGTGCTTTGTCCTTAGGGCTTCGGGCAGATGACCAGGAGTGGTTAACGCTCGTTAAACCCTTTGAAACCCTTTTGAACTTTGTGTATCAGCGGCATAAAAATAGGGTTAGGCCTAAATACGAAATACGAATACCAACGAAATATCAACGAAATTACAAGTTGGTTGACGAAATGCAATGGGATGCAATATCGCTACAACAAATAGAGGAAATAATCCTAAAATTCTTACGTCGTATAATCGTAAACGTCTAAAACATCGTTAACACCGTCAACATCGTAAACATCGATGGGGTCTGCATACACAAAACTCTTAAAGTGGCACAATCACAATGAAAGTTTGCAGAATCTGGCAACATCTAGCGCTATTTAGTACTAGATCTAGCACTTGCTTACATCGAGCGACGGAATGCACAACGCCATTTCTTTTAACAAAACAAACAAGCCAAGAGCTTCCTTAATTATTGAGTGGAAATTTGGTAGGTCCTCGTGCACCTAAGAACAAGCTGTTAAGGTCAACAATATCACTGCCGCTAGATGACGACACGGTATTTTCGTAGAATTTTCAATTGGTGATAGTGCCACTTTAATACGTAAATGTTAAAACATAAATGAAATCTGATGTGAAATGAATCTTTTTTTGGAAAGGAAGCATTAGAGATCACGTCCTCATGGAACTCACAGCTGTGAAAGCACACAAACAAAACAGATTAGCGTTCACTTGAACGAAATGAACTATAATTTGAACTCCAGTTCAAGGGTACAAAACAAAACAAAGCAAATCTCCAAATAATACAACGCCTGCGTAATACACAAATTAAACACTGACGGCCCAATTTAAAGTCAAATTACGTTCCCTTTCCGATATTGCTAGGGAATAAAAACAATCATTCTTCTCTGGAATTGGAGTTGAAATTATAGTTCGTTTCGTTCGAGTGAACTCAAAATCCGTTTTTATTTGTGTACTTTCACACTGTGAGTTCCATGCGAATGCGAGCTATAATGCTTTATTTTCTTATTTTAGTACTAAAAGAAAAACAGAAACATGCATGTGTAGTGGTTAATGGTTAATGGTTTTTATTGTGAGCCTGGGCCCGTAGCCATGCGCTCAACATCACAAAACAACTAACTACAGCATCCAGCGTGTTTACATTCACGTTGCAACAATTATGTTGGTTTGTTATTCTTTAACAAACCGATGACACTTCAACACTCGTCATTCAACACTCCACACACAAACAGCAGTACAAACTACGCATCAACAAAATCACGTGATAACCAAAATATTCCTAATTAACCAAATGGAAGTGGCGGGCAAAGGATGCTTCGCTGGATGCCTCTGAAGTCGGGTAAGATTAAAATTAGTTGCATTTACTGAAATAATAAGTTAAATGAGACCTATGGTTTTTCTTTTAATTTCACTTTGCGTTACGGCACTGATCCATTCAGGCTGTAATAAATGAACTTGAGCTAGGGTTACCCGCGTACAGTTGCAGGCTTCAAAAGCTTGACGTCAATTTTTTTTAATTGAGAGCCCCGTTTCAAGCCTACGTGAACCCAATTTTAATTAATTGAAGTCATTTCTTGGGTAATTATCTAGATTAGGGGCACCACGCCAAATCATTCAATTTTTGTACTAACCGGCGCTACTCTTCATCCTAACACCATTTCGCATCACAAAATCCGGGGGAAACGTTTTTTTTCCAACCATAAATGCGTCTGAAAATAGCACAGCTTAACATACAGCGTTGAACGGGTGTCGCCATCTTCCTTATCCGTTGCTTGCAAGCAAGATGACCGCTCTAGAGATTAGAGAATAGCCAAACCCCAAACAGTTCGTTAAAAGTGAAACGCCAAACAGAAGCCGGTACCTGCCTAACCTAACAACAAAACCACACGAAACGTGTGAACCGGAACGACAAAAGGAGTGTGTTTCATCTGGTTTTGTTGTTGTTGTCGGTTAGGTTAGGCAGGTACCGGCTTCTGTTTGGCGTTTCACTTGTAACGAACTGGTTGTGGTTTGACTAATCTCTAATCTCTAGAGCGGTCCACTTCCCAGCAAGCAACGAAGAAGGAAGATGGCGGCCCTCGTTCAACGCTGTATGTGAAGCTGTGCTATTTTCAGATGCATTTATGGTGGAAACAAACGTTTCACCCGGATTTTGTGATGCGAAATGGTGTTAGGATGATACGTCGGTTAGTATAAAATTAAGTATTTTGGCGTGGTGCCCCTAATCTAGATAATAACCATTTCTTGAGCTAGCCAACTGTCGTCGTGTAGAAAAGAGCGTTTTTGAGACTGGTAAGGTCCAACAAGGTGTTAAACACTGGTGTGTATGTGTGACGCAGTTACGTAATTTTATGACAATAACACCCAGTTTACCTTAAAATTTAAGTCCGGATGCTAAAACTCAAGAAGGGGCAAATTTCTAGGTAAGAGGAATCACGCCGAAGCACTACATTTTTTTTACTAACCGGCGCTACTCTCCATCCTCTTATTTGCATCATAATTTGCGTTGCAAATGATTATTCAAAAAACGTAAAATTCTGGTCGTAGACACGCTGAAGTGCCCGACTGGATCGATGCTTTCTACGAAACTGCAGTGGCGGTGCCTGTGCCTTGTAGGGTTCCACAGGGGTCGGTCATTGGCCCATTGTTCTTTGTTATTTATCTGAATGACCTACGATTTGCCTGCGACAGTACCTACGGATTTAAATTCGCCGATGACCTAAAAATTGGCACTGAAAATTTCAGCTCGACGAAATCTTTGGTTCTTGATTACGAGACCCAAAAGGTATCTGACTGGTCTAAAGCTTGGCAATTACTACTCTCCACCACTAAATGTTTCTCCTTCCATGTGGGCACCCAAAATGGGTGCTCCCAGTATTGCCTGGATCAGTGCACTCTCCCTACAGTCAGAGAGGTAAGGGACCTTGGTGTGTGGTTCACCTCTGAAATAAAATCGTCACCCCACTGTCAAAAGACGTGTGCACTGGCATACAGACGCGCAGCCTTGGTAAACAAATGCTTTACCTCTGGAAGTTTGCACACTAAAGTTTGGGCCTTTAAGGTGTTCGTTAGACCACTCTTGGAATATGCCACCCCAGTTTGGTCTCCCTACTTAGTTAAGGATATTGACCTTCTTGAGACAGTCCAGCGTAAATACACTAAAAGCATTGCCGGCTTACGGGACTTAAATTATTCTGAGCGCCTTAAAGCTACTGGCCTTGAACTTCTTGAACTACGGAGAATTAGATACGATCTTACGTTAACTTATAAGATCTTACACGGCATTACTGCTGTTTGCTCTCCGCTTTTTGATCCTGCACCTGGCCCAGCTCGAACGCGGGGTCATGATCGGAAGTTGGTGACACAGGAATCACGTTTGGACTGCCGCCGACACTTCTTTTCGGTACGTGTGGTGAATGTTTGGAATTCACTTAGCACGATTACCGTAAACCAACCCACGGTGCACGGTTTCTGTCGTCAGCTTAGAGAAGAGGATCTAGAACCATTTTTAAAGCGTCCTTTATCTTTGATCAAATAGTTTGGCCCCTTTTCTTTGACTGTTAACCTCCACCTTATTTTTTTAATTAGGCTCGGTGTCAGAGGTTCACAGCCCTTCCGTTGTCCTACCACAGTAACTGTGGTGAACTGTATTATTATATTATTATATGTTGCGAGGTCTTTAATTGCGGGTAGTACGGTAGAGAGAAAACCCGATTTGCATCACAATACAACTTTACGAAAAATGTTTTCGCTTAGCATTACGATTGCATTTTTCGCTCAAAATATGCTGCCTCACTTGCGCTGCCTAATCTAACCAAACCTAAATTAACCTAATCTTACCTTGCTTATTCGTGTCGTGTTTTTATAGTCAGTTTCTGTGGTTTTGTTGTTATTGTAGGCTGGTAAGGCTAGGCAGTAAGGGTGGGGGGCGGGAGGTAGGCTCTTCATACAGAGGCAGTTAAATGGTTGGGGGTTAGCATTTCGTAATGGGCAGTTAATTAGTTGGGGGTTGGCATTTCATACTGAGCCGCTATTCAGCAACAATTTAACTGCCAGTTAAGTGCCCCAGTATGAAATGCCAACCCCCAATCAAATAACTTGCCCAGTATGAAATATCAAACACCAACCACTGAACTGCTGCTGTACAAAATACGAATTCCCAACCAGTTTTTTATTACGTTAGTTTATAACTCTGAGCTATTGCCACCTAACCTTACCGAACTGTCAATAACAACAAGACCACACGAAAAATCAAGGTTAGGTTAATTTAGGTAAGGGTAGGTTAGGCAGCGCAAGCGAGGCAGCGTATTTTTTTTTCACTATTCACTAGAAAAATTTGCTAGAAAAATTCACTAAAAAAAAAACACTATTAATCCAGAGCGAAAGAAAAATGTCCGTAAACTTTTGTGGTTCAAACCGGGTTTTCTCTCTACCCTACTACCCACAATAAAAAACGTTGCAATATGGCTGCTTTAGCGTATCTGCGATTAAAATTTTACGTCTTTTGAATAGTAGTTTTTATAACTTTACACCCATTTCCAACGCGTTTTATGATGCTAAATGGTTAACATTAACAAACAAACGATTAACATTAGCGCCGGTTGGTAAAAAAAAAAAAAAAAGGTAGTGATTCGGCGTGATTCCTCTCATCTAGATATTTACCCTTGGTTTGTTATGGAGCCTCTTATGTAGATACTTACAGTTTTAAGCCTCTTCCATGGTTCATTTTTCATAATCAAAATAACTTCATACGTTGCCTGAAGCATCGACGCGTTAATAACACAGTTCACTCATTATTTCCAATGTATACGTTATTAAACATCGTGGCTAAACTTTGTGTTGATGTTGATTATTTGCTGTTGGTGCTTTTCGAAGAAGCAACGCCACACAAGTTGAAAATATTCATTGAAATTGGGTGATGGACGTCTCGGTCCCGGAACACAACTTGATGTACAGGGTGGTCCACAAAAAAACTGACGATTCAACATTTCCTAAGTCCAACTTTTCTAGTTAGCACCCGTCAGAATCAGGAGAGGACAGAAATCAAAGCGTATGAAACTGGAAGATTTCTGTCCTCTCTTGGTTCTGAGGGGTGCTAATGTGAAAAGTTGGACTTGAAAAATGTTGGGTCGTCAGTTTTTTATATACCACCCTGTATAATAAAGGGCTAAAATTCAAAATGACGAAGCGGGTCCCACCTGGTAAGGCCTTGTTCACCGTCATTTCGTATATTAGTACTTTGTTATAAATCACTTCTTAATAATTACTACGTAAATTAAAACCTGAATTTCTATTAATATTTCGCACTTATGTAATTGTACTTTTTAGGCAGGAATGATTTGTTAATTAGCCTATTGTGGCCCCTGATACCATCGGTCGAAATAACTGAGACGTAATTTATTTGTAATCTGTGATTTAACATCATGTTATTTCCAACACTAAGGCGACTTATAACCTCATAACATTGCTTTCTTAATTTGTTACATTGTGCCTCCAATACAAGGTAATTAATTTGTATTTGTAATTACAGAGTCTGAATTAGTGTTGAAACCTTATTTGTGAAGAGTAGTATTCATTGTTTGAAAATTCCAGTAACAAACACACACACTATTGCGACCATACACACCAGTTTGGCAGTTTTATAGCCGTTAATATAATTTCGAACCAGTTTTGACATATAAGCCTTTTTACAGCAGTGAAAAGATGTGAACAACTCCTGTCGTAGCATGAAAATGTTTGGCAGTAATAAAAGTAAACAATGACTGAGTCGATTAAGTGGTCGTTGGCCATAGCAGATGGATGCACAATACTACTTTAAAAAAAAAAAAAAACTGATGTAATATTGAAACAGGCCAGGATAGAGGTCACGGTCCTGCATAGAGTCGGCAGAGAAAAAGGGCTCGCGTCGTGACGTCACTAGGACTATTGTGACGTCCCGCTCGAGTCGTTTATTTGAACGGGTCAGTCGTATCACTTATTAGCGTCAGGCCGGAAGTCCCAGAATGTCAAACGATTAACCACGATTTTCGATGAGAACACGTGCCGGCAAATTGTAGGCTTTGTTATTGAACAGTTTATAATGAAATCGTTTGCCTATGAAGGGTTCTAGGTCCTTGATCAAGAATTTTTCCCAATTATGCTCCCGTTTGGAAAAGAAGTTGAACCGAAATCAAACTAATTATTTTCAGGTTTTGACAACATCGCACGGAGTCCTATCTGTCGTTCTTCTTTGGGCGAACCGATAAAAAAAATGGCGGCTACTTGGCGCTTCGCCTGTAACTGTCCCCGTGTTTTACGCATATTGAATTGACAATTCGGGTAGTTTATGTCGAACAAATAGCTCCTGCTGATCAGGTAATCCGATCATTGTATAGTCGATGGTATTTATCGGAATATTATTTAGTGTGTAGTATCAATTCGACAAACATGTGAGCAGCGGGGTAGTGCATAGCTGTAGTACGGAAGAGCCCGGATATTTTTCTACATGTTAAATAAGGCAGAATTCCAAATTCATTGTACGATCACTTTCGATAGAAAATTTTTAAAAAGAGAGCTTTAGCTGTAGAAGAAAAATAGAAATTGGCTGCTCATTGATGTAGCTCGTCCTGAATCGCGCTATTTTTAACTTAACAAAAGTTAACGCGCATTACGTTTGATTGAAGAATGCTATCGCTGTATTTGGTGGTTAAGGTCGATACGATACCTTCCCTTGTAAAATTTACAGCGGGGGAGATGACGATAAACCTCCAAATGACGCATTACGAAGCGAGCAGGTGAGTTTTGATATCACGGCCAACTGCGATAGGTATAGCAGGATTGCTCATCCTAACATACTGTCACCCTCCTCAGTTTTCATCTGATCTGGCATTCGGTAAGGTGGCGGTGATGATTTGGGGGGGGGGGGGAGCTCAGCGGATCGCTTTGAGGTCAAGCCTAGGGTCAACGGATTGAAGGACACATTTTTTTTTACCCCAAACTGTGCCAAATATTATTAATTTTTGTATTCATTTACATTTTCTTTTATAAATCTTAAGTATTCCGACTGAGGTCCATTTTTCAGAATGGCAATTTTTCTTGGGTGTGATGCGGGGGTGGTGGTTGCTGCTACATCCCACCACCCCATCTCCCCCCCCCCCCCAAAAAAAAAATAGACGTGGTCGTATTGCATGCCTGAATGTTTAGACCTATTTAATAGAATCTGGAACATATGTCGCTCTTTTATTATTCATTTAATAAGACCGTAATCGGAGCATTGGTTATGATGGCTTCTACGCGTCGCCTACCATGAATTGTGTCCTCCGTTCTTCAACTGTCGTTTTACCTGTCCCAACCCACATATGAGCCGTGGCCTCATGATTTTTTTTTAGCATAAGTAGTTATTGCATTTATTTAAATTCTCGTTTATTTTTTATTTTAACTCGAGAAACCTGCAACCACGTTATCAACCAACAAAAATGAAACGTCCCGGGATTCCCTACGAATCTTACGGTTTAAACAAATGGTAAACAGGAGTCTGGGATGACACTAATAAACGAATAGTGACAAAATATGTCATCAGCTAAACCTTATTGAAGGTTGTCTTTGGGATGAAATATGTGAAGAAAAATAAGTAACTTATCGAGCGTAGCGAGATGACGCCATACTGGAAATAAGCAGTCGTTCACAGTGCCTGAATGGAAATTCGGTGACACCACACTGTCATTGCCGGCAAGAAGGCAAGGGTGTCTTACAGTGGTAATAGAGATGCGCTGATTGAGTGAGAGAAGCGAACGAAAATCTGCGTTTCTTAACCTAGTATGTACAAAATTGCGATTTAAAGAAACTTAATTTTGATGAAGCATGGACAGCAGAGAAAAAAAAAAACACACGTTTATTTCACCCTTCCGGAGGAGCAATAAGTATTTCTCAAGCGAAGCGAGACGACGCCAAACTGGAAATAAGCAGTTGTTCACAGTGCCTGTTATGAAATTTCGGTGACGCCACACACTGTCATTGCAAGCCAGAAGACAAAGGGGGAAAAGTTTTACAAGGGAGATGTGCTGAATGAGTGAGCGAAGCGAACAAAAATCGGCGTTAGTCGGCCAGTAGGCGAAAAATTGTGATTAAAGAAACCTCCATTGATGACAGGCAAAACCACACATTTATTGTGGGATTCCTCCAGTATCTATTTCTTGTTGGTCGTCTTGCGTTTCGTGTGCTGTATTACGCCACACCTGCTTAAGACTATTGATGGAAATCGGAAGGCTTATCGCGTATTACGTTGCGTAAATAGTGTAAGTACATGGTGTAACTGAAATATACGTCCAGATTGATGTAGCGGCCAACTGACGAAATATTTTTTCCACGAATTTTTCTCTTAAACTAACATGAACGGAAAAAAACCGAACAAATTAAAATAAATAAATAAATAAATAACAAACTTGACTAACGTTTGTATTTTTTTTTCGTTTTACAGTATCGTTTTGGATCATTTAGACTACAGCCTGCCGTATAAGGCTAACCATGATGGGCAGAAACAATTCCAGCAAATAACGGCAGAAAAGGTATTTGCTTTTCGTTCCATTGTTCCATAAAAGGTATTCCATTTTATCCCAGTGTTTACGGACACTTGCAAACCTGCGAATTTTCTAGGGAGAGGGAGGCCCCGTGCGGGGGGGGGGGGCGCCCCCACGGGGGAAAAATGGACTTCAAAATTGAATTCGATAATTTAGCTGGGGGTTTAGGGAGACGGATCAGTGTGTTTTAAGTTCCTCGGAGGAGCCATGCAAATCACGTTAAAGCAATTTTAAAGATTATTGATGAAACGTAACGTCAAAATTGCAGTTGGTTAATGCTACGTTTTACTACTTTGCTTTTCCATATTAGCTCTTGCAAGGTTTCTTTATTATGTCGTTTTTCATTGTATTTATAGTGTCCGCATCCCATCTTGAGTTCGCCCCAGAATGAACATAAATAATCGATTGTATGTTTTTGGTAACAGAGTGCCTTGTGGTTATCCAAAATAGTTACAAAAACAATGGCGGCCGTCAATTAAAGTTGCCCCCTGCAGGAAGATGTAGCCGATCATAAATTACGTGCAGGACTCGAAATAGGCCGCGCACATAATAGGCCTAACGCATAATACATTACCGCATCAGACCAGGAGGTCGCAAATGTACTAGAACCAATGCACTCCAAACCTTCGGAATTTGCACTCCTTCCGTTTTTTAGAATTAAAAAAATTAATTTCTTTGAGCCTTAAGTCAGCCGAAGCAACTTAATGCTTGTATGGCTGAACCGGCTCGTTTTTTAACATTACCAGACTTTTAGAGAAGAAGAAATATCTGGTAAAGGGAGGTGCCAACCCGGGATTCGATCCGGGAAACCTCCGATCATCGTAGGGGCCGAAAGATTGTCCAGAATTAGCCAGAATAGTTCCCATAGCCGCTGAAGGAGCAAGGTAGCCTCTCACGCTACCCTGGCCGGCAGTCCTGGCGGAGACTTTGCCAAGGTCCCCTTTCCAGGGGTTCGACCAGATCCGCAAACCTCCAGAAACCAGGCTGAGCTCTCTCACAACTCATGACCGCCACGATGACCACCGATTTTCCATTGAGCAAATGAGCGAAACACGAGTATGGTGCAAAGCAAGCGTCAATACTACGTAATAAGCACAATCCCAATCCCGTTTGTATACCCGTAGTTTGACTCCATTCGCAAACCATACACTTGTTTTACTAAACTGCTAGATGGAAACGAAACGCACGGTATGTAATGGTTGACCAATAAACAACTTGCGATCGGAATTTCTGAAATAAATTCATGTAAAAAAGGAAAGTATTGCCGAATTAAAATTGTAAGATACTTGCCTAAAAATATATAGAAAATTGTGCCTGTAAAATAAAATCAGCCTGACAAATTTTAAAGCAATTACACACCCATTAGGGTTCCTGCGCAAACGGACGGAGAAGTACCTACATCTTACGGGGTTTAAATTGCAGATACATTTGAATAGGGCAGTAACACGGCGTAGAATTATTGTATATAACTCTATGCTGCAGCCTTAATGGGTTAGCTGCAAGGGGCACTGTAGAGAGAAACAGAAGGGCGTCATACTAAAGCCGATGCTGTGAAACGTGATTTCTTAGACCTAAAACGTGCGATTTTTGTTGTTGGAGAAAACAACGTTATTTTATCCATTTTTATGTAGTGCACCTTGTAGTTATGCCCTCATCCGTACTGGTGCCAATATGGCGGCAAATGTCACTGCTCTATAGCTAAGCTTGTTGCATGTTACCCGGATCTATTGAAATGAGAATTGTTGTTTTTTTTCAGTCATCGAGCTAAACTGAAAAGACCGCAAAAAAAAGTTACTAGTCGGTGAATGGTCACCGACAAACGAACCACAGATCTATATAGTATACCTTATTTAGACGAAGCGGTTTGCTTCCATTATCCACTATTCCCATATTAGGACAATGACGTCACTTCGGGAATCGTCGAACTAATACGAAACACGAAGTTGCTTGTCGTCAAGATCGGAGCTTTACGTTTTAACTTCGTTTTGAGCTGCGTACAAATGACTAGCAATGTCGTTCGCTTTGTTCACTCCGTTGGCGTCGATCCAAGCTTCATGTAATTTCTTTGATTCCGATCGCATCACAAAATCGATGTACTGATTATTTCGACGCAAACTATAATGACATTTGTTCTCACGGTTCGTTCATCACATGCCTCAGTACGTCTGCGTTTCATTTACATCATTCAAAACATACGACTTGTTTGTTTTTTTTGCACGTTTGTACGCCTACTCCTCCAGAAGTAATCACATACGAAGGTGAGAGATGAAAGATTGAGAGAGCAAAACAAAACACACGCTGAAAAGTTTTAGTTTACGTGAAAATTGCTCGCTTTGCTCGCTCAATCTACGCTACTTCGTGCTTCAGAAACAGGAATGTTTGACACCCCTTTAAAACCAGTTCTATGCGTTTGATTTTTCCGTGTGTCAAGTCATTTGATACAAAACCAATTTTATGATCTGTTTGTGGTATATTGCAAAATACGTTGTCTTTTTAGGTCATATTTTTGCCTGCATTGTTTTTAAGATCATCTCGGTACGTAACTCATAGCTTCAAGACGGTCTGTTTAACCCGTGCATGAATAAACTATGATGTCATGAACGAACATCATGAGGGTAACTTTGACGTTATTTTGCACGATTTTTCGCGTGTTTGAGAGTCATAACATCAAGTTACAGCGAAGAAAATAGGCCTAACTGATGCGTAACTTAATTATCTTTCATTTGGTCCTACTCCCTTCTTTGTAGGTGCCTTGGTTCCAGAGGAGTAGAGGTATGAACACGCACGCACATCATACGTCTTTAATGATGTAGATATTTGGGCACTACGTAATACGAAATAGCAACGCTGAAGCAAACGAAATTACGGCTAGGACGACGAAATGCACTGGAACCTAGCATCGCTATGACAAACACCGTAAACATCATAAAAATGAACATCGTAAATCAAAACTACTTCGTAGACCGAAAATCAAAATCGAAGATCAATGTCGTAACCGTAAATCGAAATTACCTCGTGGAATCGTTTTGCAGGAAGAATACAAAATCCTCAAACTTGAGTTCCACTCTAGCTTTTATGAAATGTATTATTTGAGCATTTTAACACTCTGCTCCTTTTCAGCTATTTTACCTCGACCTTCGGTCTCCGGAAATTAAATCTGGAAAGGAGTTTCGTGATAAACAAAAAAAATATTGATCTCGTAAAACCACTCAGGGTACTATAGTCGAAAGATGCAATAAATTCTTGTGGTTTTTTCTTGTAGATGTCCCTTAGGACTGATCCAGCCCTACGGCTATTTCAAGACACGTCGAATAAAAGCAAGATGCCTAAGCCGAAGTCGGTACCAAGTCAAATTCAAAGCAAAATGTAAGGAGGTACAACTGTGAGAAACTAGAATTATATCTCGATTTTGTTGGTTATAGTCTAGTCTGGAGTTCTTTAGGGAAAATAGGTGATCTTTTTCATTTTTCTCTTTTAATAGGGCTTTTTTAACCCTCCAATATAAAATTAATGAAACAACAATTAAAAATTATTACTTAAGTAATATTATTGGTTAGAAGCGAGAGGTTATCGATTTTTAACCCACAGCTGCAATTATTGGCCCTGTTCGAGTATGCAAAGGTCGAGGGCGAAGCCCGAAACATTTGCATACTAGAGCAGGAACAATAATCGCAGCCGTGGGTTATAAATCGATAACCTGTCGCTTCTAACCTATAACTGTTTTATACCACGCTTGGGACGTCAAGCTAACTCGTATTAAAACGCGTTTGTGTTTTGTGAAAATTGCTTCAAGAAAACGTTGGTCATCGATATAAATGAAGGTCACACCATTTTAGTTTGTGGAGTGGGAAGTGCGTGATAGATGGACAAGTCCTTTTGCTGAAACTTTTTGGAGGAAGGGGGGTGGGAGTTACAGAAGCGTCGGTTAGTAATACAAGCTGGGCTTTCGCTGGAACCTCTCCAGGTTTATCGAAGCGTTAATCGTGTTTGGAGCGAATAATTCGATATGTGCGACAGCAGGGATAAAGCTGGGACATTCTGGGAAGGTATGTAATTCATTTTGTGCGTTTGTAGTTTGAGAATTGTTTATAAAAATACGGTAATAGGGTGTCGGGATGAATGAAGGTCATTTCATTTTAGTTTGTGGAGGGAGGGGGGAAGAGTTAACGCGGACTGAATAAACTTAGCAATGGGCCAGACATGTGAGAGTTTGCAGGGATACAATTTCATTCCTTTTAAGTAATTCGTTTTGTACGTTTTTTTTACGTTACTTTTTTTTTTGCACGCTGTATTTGGTTGTTGGTGTGTGCGTTCACGGTCACGTGATCCGGAAGTGTCAGAAGTGCGGTTTGTCGGCAAAAGTGTTGGTTAACTTGATATCCCAAACTTTTTGCGATGACGCACACTTCCGGTCACGGTTAACGGGATTTAACCTATAGGAAATTTAGCGTGGCGTTGAGTTAGCGTGACGTCACAGCCGTGGTGTAAAGCATTTTACACAATGTTAGAAAAAGAATGTTTTTTAATTCTTAATTGTTTAGCCAATAAACGCCTTTGTCAAGCAAACATATAAACGTGATAGTAGTTGAAACAACTTGCAGGCATCGCGAAAGATCACAGCATCCACCGCAATGCTGTTAACCTACCATTCAACTCTCAGAATTTGCCGTCCTCAATTGGCTGCAAGTGCTATCGTAATCGTCACGCCGTTGCAGTGGACTTTCCAGTTTTGTGCTGAAACAGTTCTGTTTTATCTCCTCCATTATACAGTATGTTTCAGAACCTTGTTTTTTTATGAACTTGTTTTTTTTATGACGGTTTTATTGAGAGGGAGCGTATAAGAAGAATGCTTCCTACTCTCGATTTACACATGACATATTACAAATTTGTCCTTAAAATTTGGGATATGGGTTGCTGATTACAGCATCCTCGTATCGGAAGTCGCCTATTGTGAATTCGATGATGTTATCCAACATGACCTGGGAGGTCGCATTCAAGGTCATCCAATTTGTATCTCTGAAGACCGGCCATATTATCCCAAATGAGACAATTGTCTCTCGACTAGACATCTCACGACAAAACATCGCAAGACATCGCATCAGGATTTAGATTAGGGGTTTGAATAACATCTCTGTAATGTGTTGTGCAGTGGCAACCCGGACCACTGCACTGTGACTGAGGTTGGCGCTAATGACCAAGTTGTCGACGAGCCATTAAGCCTTAATCCCCCCCCCCACATCGCATCAGGTGGAGATACCCCATGGCGTGCCAATAAACCTCATCCCCCTCCCCCCATGGCCTGGAGGAATATCGTCGTAAAACGCCTAAAGACGTCTCGCGACAATGTCTCATCCGGTGTGTGGCACCCAACTCATTGCTATCAAGTATAAACACATATCCAAGTCGAGAACTGATCTGAATAATGATTATTGTCTTCATGTTTTAAGGTATCATAACACCCTCTATTATTACCTGTTTAATCTAAGGATTCATAACATCCTCCATTATTACCTCTTTAACCTAAGGTGTCATAACATCCTCTATTATTCTTTCTTTAATGGGTGTCGTAACATCCTCCATTTTTACCTCTTTAATCTAAGGCGACTTAAAATCCTCTATGGTAAAATCCACCCACATTAGTCAGTGGAGAGAGAGTTAGCGATGCGTTAGAGCCTCTTCACGCCTGTGTTGAAATTGTATTGCGACGGTAGGCTTAACGTAGTACGTGTTTTTCCAGCATCAACCAAAACGTTTTAGGGAAAAAACGCTCTCAGAAACTATTCAGGTACGGTATTTGACCACACACAATTTCATGAAACACAAAAAAATAGTCGATTAGCATTTTTCAGCAGATCACAATCTTTGCCAGCCACTTGTCTTTCAAACGGAAGTAGTTCCAAGATGGCGGCGATGCCAACAACAGCGCAAGCGATGGCTTCTGCTGATGCCTCATTCGAGTTCCCAAAAGCAAACTGTAATGAATATCTACAGCCAACCGCGCCAACATGATCCAAAGAAATCTATTCTTGATTTGCAAAAGAAACGGCTGTCCGAAACTGATGTCTATCGTTGCAGAACAGAGTTCAAAGTAAGTGTTGGGTGTTTGACTGCGCCACGCAAACGATATACGAACACTGCATAACGCTTCATATCATTCTGTAGAGAAGGAAAAAATATCAACGAAGAGTTAATGTAAAGCTGACATGCAGGCTTGGCTGCAATAATGCTGTTGATATTACGGTGTTGTCGAACCGTGAACTGTGTTCATTGAAGGTGCGAAAACACGGTACGATCACAACCGTTATTCAATCGACAGCCTTGCTGCGATGCACGGACACACGTACGTAAAACTGCGACGAATTTACGCTTTCAGAAATTTGGAAAAAGTTCATGATTTTGTCGAAATGACGACATTGCACCTGTTGAAAAGTGACACGTGCCGTAAACGACGACAATGAGAAGAATCACTCTGGACTTGCAGTTTACTTTCCGTAAACGTCAGCGTCACAGCTTGGCTAACCTGGCCTGGTCATTGAACAAGTAAAAAGGCTATTGTTTTTATTTGGGGGGGGGGGGGGAGGAAAGAAAGAAGAATGCCATTCATTATTGGAGGAAACGTGTGTTATGCTGGCTGTACGAAATCAGTTTTTGAACAGGCTTGACTGTGAAGAGTTTCGGAAAGTTTGACAACTTTGGCTTGCAAGCGCACACGTAATGATTGAAGTAAGACATTCGTTACAGTTTGTCCCTCCCCTCCCCAACCCCCACCTCCATAACCCAACTGCTTCTAACGTTCCTCAAAACGGTCTTTTTAAAGGTAAAACCAATACGGCCCTTTCAGTAACATTTTTGAAAGAGAAAAATCATTCCTGTTTAAAAAAATTTAACAAAGACAAGCTATAGTGTAACACTGCCTAAAAAATGTGAAATTATTAGCATTAAAAATAATCGCGTGAATGAATTGTTATGCTATTTCTGCATCATTGTTTGAAATGTAACTCGCGGATGAATACAGACAGCTCAGTGGTAAGCAGGCTTTGGTCGTGTCACTAACATTTTCTTCACTGACTAATGTGGGTGGATTTTACCATAGTTTTATCTCTTTAATCTAGGGCGTCATAACATCTACTATTATTATCTATTTATTCTAAGGTGTCATAAATTCTTCTATGGTTACCTCTTTAATCTAAGGTGTCATAACGTCCTCTATTATTACCTTGTTGATCTAAGGAATCATAAGTCCTCTATTATTATGTCTTTAGTCTAAGGTGTAATAACGTTCTCTATTATTACTGTCGCAAATCTTGCTACTTGCATGGTTTGCTGGGGCCAATGGCCAATCTAAGTCTAGGGTGTCCATTCTTACATAGGTGGACATTATCTATGTCTTGTAATTTAGTTTCCGGTTCCTGCCTCTAGAACATTCTAGAACTATCGATTACCCATAATACCCTGGCTATTTCGCGGTTGTCAGGGGCAACCAAAACGTATTTAAGCAAGGGGCCAGCATGGAAAAATCAGAAGGCCTTCGGGCGGCCACCTGGCTGGTCCTCCCTCAACCCCTGCTAGGTCTTCTGGTTAGGGGTATTTCTGGCTTATTAGGTCTTTAGTAGGCCCAATTGTGGTTAGGCTTTTCCCCCCGACCTAAACTAAGCCTATTTACCCTAACTTAACCCCAAAGTTCCCCAAGCCTTTTCCCACTTTTGGTTTTCAGTCTAATTAGTTAGCTCTCCCACTTTGCTATTTTTTCGTCAATTACCTCCTTAGTCTAAGGCGTCATAACGTCCTCTATTATTACTTCTTAACCTAAGGTGTCATACCATCCTTTATTATTGCCTCTTTAATATAAAGTTCCATACCATTCTTTATTATTATCTCTTTATATAAAGTGACATAAAAACCTCTAGTATTACTCTTTAACCTAGGGTGACATAACATCCACTATTATTATCTCTTTAATAAGGTGTCATAATATCCTCTTTCATTACCTCTTTAACCCAAGGTGTCATAAAATCCTCTAGTATTATCTCTTTAATCTAAGGTGTCATAACATCCCCTATTATTACCTCTTTAATCCAAAGTGTCGTAACATTCTCTGTGACTAACTATTTTGTCTAAGGTGTAACAACTCCTAAATTATTTCCTGTTTAACACGTGTTAAATACCTCTGTAATCAGTAGGCTGTACGATGCACCTGAAGCGATGTAGTAAAGTGCCAGGAATAAATTACCAAGTCTTTTTACGATAATATTATGAAAATTTTTATCGTAACTTAATATTGATGCTATGCTGATTAATAGTATAAAGCTACTGCATAATTGTTTTATGTATTGTAGGTACATTAATGCGTGCACATTGGCATGCAGCGCCAACCATTGTGACATCTCGATGGAGAATTTAGGGAAAGAAATTTCGATCCTGGAACAAATGGAAAACGATCCGGTTAATGGAATCTACGGGGAATCATTGTAAGTACAGTCGTAGAGTAGTTGGAAGGAATGAGCTGGTAATCTCAATTATTTGCTCGCACAGACCACAAACAATTAATAAAACATACAAATTTCCTCCTGCAGCGCAAAGTGGCAGTCGGTCTCATTGGATAGCTCCCCCACACCGCCAAAAAATGATTTACCCAATACTAACCCTTGATCTCATCATAAGCTATGAAGAGCTTGATTATTATTCAACATCACTTTGTAATCTTATGACTGTACCAGTGTACCTGTACTGTTTTGAAATACAAATAGATATTATCCTCGCTCACGCACAGTTGCATGAACCTCTACAAAACATATAATATTGTAGTGTAATATATGTTCCCCCCGCAGTACACTGTGGTAGACAGTTTCAAGTTAACTCCCTCATCCCCCTCCCAAAAAAAAAACCAATTTCGCTGAAACTAATTCTTGATCCGATTATAAGATTGTGCCTGAATACTATCCAACACTTTCCTCCTTCATAACGGAACACTTTTTAATCCTTTGACTATATCTGTACTGTTTGAGATAAATTCATTTTATCCTTTTATACTATGCACGGAGGCTGTTTGCAGTGTCGACATAAGCATGTGACCCCAATCGGCGAATCAGAGCAAGACCGGTGCTTTTGACTGCTTATCTATTAATTATGTGGTCTAGTGCACCAGTCCTTTCCTTCGTCATTAATGGTTACGGTAAGCCTAGTTCGTGACAAGGCGTACCTGATGTGATGGATGGACTTGGCTTGCTTCCAATTTTGGTTTTATTTTGTTGAAAGCTAAAAATAGGATGAAAGCTAAAAATAGTAAGTAACCTAGACGAAAGTGGACGAAAGCAAAATGAGAAATGACGAAACTAATTTAAAACAAAAATAGTTTGAAATTGTCACTAAATACAAAAGAAAAAGTTTACTGTTCAGCGATGCGAGTCCCCTAGCTACCTTGAACCGCTTCCACCCCCAAAAATAGTCTTTCCTATTTAAAAAAAAAAAAGTATTTTTCCCAGTACTCCCCCCAAACAAACTAGCTTTTCACAACAAAATTGTTTTATTGCAACTAGAATCAGAATGCATAACAAATCCTAGCCTCCCCTAAATTCTTCATGACGAATTTGTCCTCTTGAAGTCTTTTAATCATGGCAGCATTTATAACACAAATGTTTTGCAATTTTAAAGTCATATGTCATACGTTAAGGACCATAATCTGGGCTAACTATGCACATAAAACTAAAAGCATGAAATATGGCAAGAAAGTCATTTTCAGCATGTACAAATTGAACAAGCTATAGAGCCCCCTCGAGACATACCCCGGGCACCCCTTCCCTCAGTGACCCTGTGGCCCCTCACACCCATCTCCGTGAAGCTGGTTGCCAACAAATACTTGCTAATCTGCTAAAAGCTTAAATTATGTCACACAAGTCATTTTTAGCAGTACACATCGAACCAACGAAATACCTCCCAAGTCCCCCCAGTGCCCTTCTGCACCCTCCCTGAGTTTTGACCAAGAACTAATTGCGGGTCGAACTAAAAGCGTGGAATTTGGTACACAAATCACTCTTAACACAAGGGGGGGGGGGGAATCATAAGGGTTCAACGGTTGGTTCCATGTGTACTGCTAAGAATAACTTGTGTGGCACAATTCAAGCTTTTAGCACGATTAGCAATAATTTATTGGTTACCAGACGGACTGAGGGGTGTGTGGCACCACAGGGGGGCATTATGGGACCCTGGGAATGTCTCGATGGGGTACTTACAGCTTGTTCGATTTGTACTGTAAAGAGCGACTTGTGCACCAAGTTTCATACTTTTAGCTCGATCTGCAAGAAATTGTTGGTCCAGCTCAGGGGGCAGTGGGGAAGGAGTGAAGGGGGAGGTGGTAGCTGCGGGGCTTTGGGGGCGGTGGTATCTCGTGGAGCCTCTGTAGTTAGTTCGTTTTGTACTTCTAAGAATGACTCGCTTGCCAAAATTGATGCTTTTTGCTCAATGTGTATGATTTTGTTGCTCAAGAACTGTACTAAATGTTTCTAAAGAGATATCACTTGACATATATACATTATTTCTCATACTTCATTTTTTATGTTTCTTTTGGGAAAATATGTGGCCCTGAAACGGGCCATTTTTTTGCATTTTCTGTGTCATGTCGACAGGCCAAGCCACATGATTTATGGGGTGGTTTGCAAAGGTGCAAAACGAAAATTAGTCATCTGTATCAGAATCGTCGGATTCACCCACGTTGATAATAAGTGGCCCAACACGTTCTTCAAATAAATGATCCGAATTCTAGTAGTCTTTTTCCACCTTTATGACGTGATTAATTGCCTTCTCCCAGTTTACTTTAGTAATACGGTCTATTGATGCTGTTGTAGCCATTTCTACTTCATTTAATTTGAACGACGCATGCATTATTATGTCGTACGTCTTCTTTCACGTGAGACCATATCATTTCTATAGGGTTGAAATCACAGTGGTAAGGGGCCAGGCGAACGTCAGCGGGACCCTGCGCGGCAGCAAGAGTGTCAATGACGTATTGTTTGTGGGCCAGTTTGTGCTGTTTGACAAGGTCGTACAATTCTGGTCTCAGCACGTCGGCAGTGTTTGGATTTCCATTTTGATTCTGCCACTCGACCAAATCCTGTTTTTTTTCGTTGGTGCTTTTACTGCATGTACTGACTCAGGAGGGATATTTGGGAGTAGCTGCGTTTCAAACCATTCTTTAAAATGATCCCCGTTCACTTCGTCGTGGTAATTTACCGAATTAGTTTTTGAACGAAATAGCAACTTCCCGTTTGTTACAAACGCATCCTTGCTTATTGCGTGTAGGTAGTTATATGACACGTCGCCCCTTTCCAACAGGAATCTGTCGGCCGTGGTCTTTGTCTTTATCGTGCCACATTGTGTCTTTCCCGTGATGCTCGTTTGCCAACGTTTCATCCAAATAAACGAAAGTTTGCTCCAGTTTCTTACGCAGGCTTCTTAATTGGCGCAGGTAACGTCGTCTACTCGCCACATTTTCTGAATTCTCAATATAAAACTGTTGCTGGTCAATTTTGCCATAACGCATGCCGAGTTTCTTCATAATAAATCGTAGCGACATTTTGCTACCTTTAAAATTAATTTTGGCCTTAAGTTTGTAAAGAATAGGGTCCAGTGTAATATTCTCACGGTAAATTCCTGCAACTGTAGATCGGACAACGGACAGGTAAAATTCATCTAATCCTGTTACTGGAGATGGCATACTTTTTTTTCTTCTTCCCGGCGATGTAAACAATGCTTCGTTGCAGTACGTACAATCTGGCTTACAGTTGAGGAAGACACACCTGTTGCTAATCCAGTCTGCACGAATGAATCCGCCTTAACAGTCATGGTACCTTGTGATTCGAAGAATCTGTACACATTCTAAATGATTTCCCTGGCTCGACTGTGAAGAAGTTTGCTCCTTCCGAACATCGATTTGGTCGCAGAAACAGACGCCATTTTGATAAATACAAATGCCCGCGATGCCTTGAGGCTTGGTTTCGTATCCCAGCATGCAACGCAAACTTGGGACTGGTATGTGTAACCTATAAACTTTGCCATACATGGAGCGAAAACGTAACACTATTCAGCCTTTGCGCATCGTATATGTGAAGTTGCATGTATCTCAACAAAACATGTTATAATGTATTGTAATTAAGAAATGCTTGATGCTGTTTCTTCCCAATTATTCAATTTCATGTCTTCCCCTGACACCATAACCAATACTATCAAAGGAGGATGAAGGAGTGGCTAAAAACCAAGACTGCCACGTACGAACGCCTATTAAGAGCATTAGACCCTCAACGAGCAGCTGCGAAAATTTATTTGCATCACTACAACCTCAAATTACTGCAGAAGTAAGTGCTTTAAAAGTTCACAGGATTTATTAACAATTCAAGTCACACCAAAAAGTTTTAACCGTTTTTCTTTCCTAAAAAAAGAAACTGGTCTATTTCGTAGAATTCCATAGGGGTTTTAACATTTTGGTTGTTTATGTTAAACATGCAACCAAACATTGTTTTCCGTAGGCATCTTTCTTGTAAGCTACATCGTGTTAGATAAAGTCACAACAATCGCTTACACAAGTTATTCCAAAAGCAGTTTTACTTATCGTTGAAGGTTTAAATGGTAAGACTCGGACAGGTTTTACCGTATTTGTTAGTTAGCCCAACAAAGCATTTTTTTTTTATTATTTGTCAAGGTGTGGTGAGCAATACACGAAGCTCACTGCAACAATACCACGCTCCAGTATGCAGCTGCGTACATGCCAGTCATTCTTGAAGAGCGAGAGGCTATTGTTTAAATTAAGTATAGGGTTGGACATTTACTTTTGAACGGGATTGAACCAACTACGTTAGGCGGAGAGGGCTCTGTGATTATACACATTCTAAATTGCT
>JAHWFP010003618.1:58607-71049 GCA_023313725.1 Lithobius niger
TTAGATCCTTACTCTAAACATTTAACGTTCCGTTTTTGTTTATTAATAATAGATAAAATCTAAGGTCAAAACCGAGGCAATTGTGAAGAACGATTTTATTAATACACGTTCAAATTAATATTCGAAAGATTAATAATACAATTTCAAGACTGATATAAGTAAGATGAAGATATAAAATTAAAAATACAGAAATGTATTTGAGTTCAAAGGAAACTTACACGAGTAGGTCAGTAAATGGAGGGCAACGATATACTTTCATACACATCTAATGTTGAAACAGTACAGAAATCAAGACTATAAAGCTGAAAATTCATGGTAGAAGAAAAACTCGCACACACGTCAATGAGTGGAAAGGGTTACAATCTGTCGTGGTTCACTACAAGAGTTAAAATTTAGTGATGAAACAGAGTAGGGGTCAAGAGTGCAAAGATGAAAATTAAAGGTAAAAGAAAAAAACTTACGAATATACGACACTGCATGGAACGGGTTGCATTGTCATGATTCACTACAATGGTTTACATCTAATGTTGAAACAGCTTAGAGACCAGGATGTAAAATGAAAATTCAACCCTCACTAAAAACTTACAAGTATTCTTCAGTGAGTGGAAGGGGTAACAATCTAACACGAGTCACTACAATAGTTAACATCTAATGGTGAAACAGTAACGAGATTAAGAGTATAAAGTATACAAAGTATATAAGTATGGTTCAGGCCTTCAAGGTTTATGTGCGGCCGATTTAGAATATGCATGTCCCGTTTGGTCACCATATCAAGTGGATAGCATCGACTTGATTGAACGTGTCCAACGTCGTTTTACAAAGTCTTTGCGAGGGCTCAAAAATAAGACATACACTGAACGTTTAACTGCTACTGGGCTGGTCCCACTTGAATTAAGGAGGTTGTGGGCAGACCTTCAATTCGTTAACTCTCTTTTAAATAATCTTATTAATTTTGATTACTCTAAATTTTTCGAATTACGTACTGATTCACGAACACGCGGCCATTAGTTTAAACTAGTTGTGCCACCTTGTAAAAAAAAATGTGGGGGAAATATTTTTTGCATACAGAGTTGCTGCAGCGTGGAATAGGCTCCCTACAGAAGTAGTAACAGCAGCCACAATCGAGTCATTCAAAAAAAGGGTTAGGTCCTTAAACATGTCTCGATCCCTGTCCAGACCATTTTAATTTGGGAATGTTGTGTTGTTTTTAGCTTGTTTTAATGTTTCTATCATACTTGAAGTGCCTATTTGTTTGCGATGTTTTATTTAATTTTATTCTCTTTTCTTATTGGAATATGCGTCAGTGTTCATAATCTTGACCCTGCATGTTTCCTTTTGGCCTTTTGTGTCAATAAATCTTTTATTATCAGTATTATTAATAAAATGGAAATTTAAGGTATAAGAACAACTTCATGAGTTTCTTGGCATTGGTGCACCAGTTTGAGGCTTGACTCCACGTGTTTTAAAAGAAATTTCTAGATTTTTAACAGGTGTAAAACATATGTGTACGTTACTGAGTGAAAGCAGTTAGGAATTGTCAAAGATTGACTATGGTAGTTAACACCTAATGTTGAAACAGAACCGATCAAAAATGCAATGACAAAAATTCATTAAAAGTGCAACTTTATTATTATTCAGTTAAATTAATTTGATTCAGATTTGGAGTACAAATTCAACATTACAACGGTGATGTTGAAGACAAAAAACGTAAAGTAAAAATAAGGGGAGAAAAAATTAAATTAATTTTACGAATTATCGTTTTTTTTTAATTATTAAATTCGACCGACGTTTGTTTCCTAAAATTTTAAATTAGTGAATCAAGTGAATGAAATTCAACGAAACCCTTCGAAAATTTGTGTAAATAATACGTATGCCTATGCTAAATTATTGACATTAAGAAAATCAATTCTAGTTACAGCCTAAATATGTAGGGTTACACGTGACGAGTGATTCACTATGCTGAATAACCTTTGAAAAGTTCTAGAGGAACCAAGCATTGTCAAAAGAAATTGAGAGTTAGAAAGGGAAAAGTTATCAAAAAGGACACAGTACTGTGTGGCGATACAAATTTCTGAGAGGGCACCCTGATGCCATTGCATGTTTGCCATCTTTTCTTGTCAGTTACAAAAATTAATTTAAGGGATTTTATTACCAATTACAGTTAAAATAGTATGAAACAGTTCCAGTATTGTATAATAGCATCTTTAGAAATATTCCCACTGACCCACCAATATATGACCTGGCTATATAATGGCTTTACACAGCAGCTGTGCTGTTCCTGCACAATTAACATAAAAAATGAGAAGAAAAAAACGTAAAGTGTGTTGCAAAGCCTACTTCTGATAGAATGTACCGAAAGTGATCTGCCGATATCACGGATTAAAGCCTAAAGACTATGGGTTCCTGCAAAGTTTCGAGTGTCAGAGTGGGAAAAAATATCAAGGAATAATAAAAATGGTCATTTAGAACGTGTAAAAATTAAATGGAACTCTGTTGTGATGCCTGCTTCTGAGAGGACACACCAAAAGTGATCAGGCGATATCACTGATTAAAGCCTAAAGACGATGGGTTCTTGCACAGTTTTGAGTGTCAGAATTGGAAAGAAAATATCAACGTCTAATAAAAGTGAATACACAAAAATTAAATGGAACCCTGTTGTATGCCTACTTCTGAGAGAGCATCCCAAAAGCCTTTGTACGTTTTACCTTCCTGTCGTTTTTTTTACAAAAACAAACTTGCGTTAATTTGTTAGCAGTGGTAGTAAAAATGAAATCGAACAGCTCCAGTATTGTTGGTAAGCAAATACCAAGAAATATTCCCATTGAGCCACCGATATCACTGATTAGAGCCGGGAGACCGTAGGTGTATTGTTCCTGAACAGTTTCAAAAAATTTGTCATGTATCATAAATTTTATTTTTACATCCTGCTCCAGGATTTCATTATGGAAACCCTTTATGGGATATAATTTGGTCGTGGACTTGTGCACCAGTGTGTACTTCATCTCGTGACAGAATGTCTTCTTCAATTGATCACAGTCTTCGTAATCTTTTTCGCGATAAACTATGTATCGTATGATGTCGAAGTAAGTTCCCATGAATTTGTTCGGAACTTCACAGCGTGAGGATTCGGAAGTATTGTCGTAAGGCAGACTGTGGATTAAATAAATAAATAAATGAATAAATAAATAAATAAATAAATAAAGAAGCATTATTTACTTTAAATCAATAATCACAATAAATATTAACAATCTGTAACACAAATAATCACACTCTTTGTAGATAAGCATAGAAACTAACAGTAATGTGCAAAAAAGGATGTTACGAACATAATTTTGTACGTGATTTAGCTTTTAATTTTTTATTTTTTATACATACAAACACTTATTTGTGGCAACATAATCCATCATCAAAATATACATTTCTAGCAATTGCAAAAAACAAAACCACCTCCACAATAAATATTTACCCCATACCCCATGTACCTTCCCCTTTCCCATGTACCTTCCTCTTCTCCTTCCCATGTACCTTGTTGCCCTATGTATACATGTCTGTCCAAAAATTGATGCCAGAAACAATCAGTTAGTAGTTTTTTAATTCTAGTTTTATGCCCTTTAAAACTTCTTCAACAAATAACCCTAAACCAATAACTCCTTAACCCTTTATTAATCCCCATCAATATTACTAATCCAATAGTTTTACATTTTTTGCGTAAGTTCATTATATCCTTTGATTGTTTTCAATGTATTTGGTATATTATTGAAGTTTTTCACAGATTTTTATTCAGTAATCAGTTTTCCGTATTTATTACACTATAAAGGTAGGAGTGAATGGTCTTTTCTAAGTTTAGATTTCAAACATCTAGCACTGAACACAGATTATATCCCTCCACCCCTCCCGTCCTTCAGAAGAATTATTGTAAGTGAGACTTTTGGGTGCTCGGGATTTATATAATGAGTGCCTGTTTTCTCATCTGAGGCAAGGGCATCTAGTGTAGGATGTTAATCTAAAGTTGGTGTTAGAGAAATTGTTTTTTCTCGTTTCAAACCGTTGATTACACTGGAATCTAACTGGTTAGAAATGATATTCAGAATTAAATATTTTTAATAGCTGTTCTACTGACCTTTTGCATTAATTTGTATCTCAAAATCATTACTGATGTCCTTTTATGGCCTATACCCTGGAATAGTGTGTACGCCTATCAGTGTATACACTACTTTATAATAGTTACAAAGTTGAATAAATGTATGACTTAGGGCTTACCTGAAAGGATAAGGTGGTATTTTTCCAACACGGAAAATACAAGAGGCTTACCATAACAAGAGGCAGAGCTGTGTATGCATCTCAAGCACCAAACTTTCTGCTTGTATTCATGCTCATCGAGTTTCATAAACTGCTGTTGTGCTACATATATAAGCTGACCATGCGTGTTTAGATCAGATGAAAGATAGAGATGTAATTTTTACAGCAAAGGGGTACACCATGCCAAACGGTACACCATAAACGGTACCCCGTGCCAAACTACAGACGTTTACCTATGCTACAACATTTTTTTTACTGTATGAAACGTTTATTGTGGCCAAGAGACACAAAAGGACAAGGAAGGGAAAGATGGTATCCACTTACACCTAGCCTATTGTATTAAAACAATAAAAGTAATACTATACATGACTGCCCGTCTATGCCTTTGTCACAATATTAAGAATACTTAACTTGTGTAGTTAAATCAACATTTTGTGTCCTAAATTTGAAAGCAGCAAATGGGGATGGGGCCTGGCAACATCTGCAGGAAGTGCATTCCATGGATTCACAATGCGGCTTAAAAAGAAGAACTTACGGCAGTCCCTCTTAATAGGCTTTACTACCAATTTTAGGTCATGGTCCTTTGTTTGCTTTCGTTCCCTTATTTGAAAGTAACGGTTGCTATCTATATTAGTTAATTCATGTAGGCTTGAGTATGTTAAGTTCCAACTTAAGCTTTCTAATTTTGAGTGAGTAGAGGTTTAGAATACGTAAACGTTCCTTGTAAGTCTTGCCTTTTAAGCCTGGCAAATATTTTATGAAAGTTAGCTGGACAGACTCAATGCCGTTAATGTGTTTTATCAAATGCAGTGACCAGACCTGACTTGCTTATTCCAAAATTGGCCTCACAAATACTTTATATGCCCAAGCTAAAGTTTTAACACCACCAGATGAAAAGCATCGTTTTTGTGCTTGTCTTCATGCTTCTACGAGTTTAACCTTCAGGTATAGTGAACAAACCTTTATGACTCATTCTCTTATTACAGATCAGCATTTAATTACCCTAGCAAGAAATAACACATCTCCACCTTTCCTCTGAGCCAATAAACATATTTTCACCACAATTAAGAGTATCACTACTTAGGAGTCGAAAGTTATCGTAAAGTGGACCATATTGGTCTTACTTGCATGTGAAGTTTCTTTTTTCCAGCTTGGCCATTATACATTTCTTGTAAGCCTCATTAGAAGATTTCCAATCGCTTTCACAGGGATTTCGACTGGTGGTCTTGCGCAAAAACTAGAAAGTAAAAAAAAAAAATACAAGAAGGATAATGCCGTCTTACAAAACTTGTCTCTCGAACTTATCCTTCAGTAATAATAATATATGACGAAGCAACTTACTTGTTTACTTTTTAGGTCATAAACTATTTCCTGTTCAGCAGCGATTCTTTCTAAACCATAAATACCATAACCGTAAGGAAAAGCTGAGCCCAAGTTGTTAACAGCAAACTGGAAAATATGGAAAATGGGGTAGTAAAATGAAATCCTAGGGAAGCAGGTCAGCTTAATAAATTCAGACTCCAGTACTCTCTTTAACATTGAATATGCTATTATACTGCTGGACGTGAGTGCTCGATAAAACATCAATTAGATGAAGCCGAAAGCACCAGCATATATTGGTTTATAACAAAAGCAACATGAAGAATTTACACTAGATATTTCGCTTGCTAATTGCGCGAGCATTTTCAGGATACGAGAAAGTAGTTTAAAGTGTGTGACAGCCAGCATGTGTTAACATAGTAAAAATTACATTCAACCAGGAAGTAAAATCTGATAGGCTGGGTATCTCCTCAAGCTATGAGCCATTGGTCACTTGCACGTCTCATTTTTCACATATAAAAAACCGTAGAAAATTTTTCTTCAGAATGTTCTGCAGAAAGTTCATTTAAAAAAGGAGAAGTACAGGGGCCATTTTCATGAAAATACTAATCCCGGGTCAAAGTGGTGTTCAAACCACGCCACTATGTCTGAGGCTGGGTGTCAACATGGGTGTTGTGGTAACGGTGACCTTATTGTCCCATTGACCAACTAAAAACCGGTAAAATTTGGAAGATTATCTGCAGAATGCTCTGCAAAGTGTTAATTTGTTGAAAAAACCATGAATGGGGTGCATAGTTTGAAGCCATCACTTATCCAGGGCAAACTTGTAAGGAGAACTGGTTGAAGTCGGATGAATGTCAGCCATCTTATTAGGTGACTGGATGATAGATCTGTATAAAATTCCGGATAGGACAAGGTGCAGTGGTGCCACTGAAAACCGAATTTGATGCAATTTTGTATGCTGACCAAATGCAACCCTGAGACAGTATTTTTTTTTCAGATCGAAAATCGGGTATATTCCAATAGGTTGTGTGAAATTGTTACACTCCTATTGTTAGAAAATTATTCACGTTGAACAATGCATTGTACACACAAATAAAAAACGCAATAGTCTTGAGGATGACAAATTTAGGCTCTCAAGAACCATGCAACCATTATTTTCGATCAACGATTGTTTCGAAATAAAGAATAAAAAATTCACCCACCCAAGTACCAAGTCGTTAAACCCTTTAAACCCTTTAATAAAAAATTGGAAGGAGGGAAGTAGGGCAGGAGGAATGAAAATTAAGGGAGGAAGCGTGAAGGAGGGCCGAAGTGGCCAGGGTAGGGAAGAAGAGGAGGGAAGAACAACAAGGTAGGTGCAACTACCTTCCCCCACCTCGGGGAAAATGCCATTACCCCTAGAAATAATCTCACGCTCTGCTCCTGTATGGCACCATGTAATTGTGGGGATTCTAGTATTTTTTGCAGCTAAGGCAGTATGGCTGTTTTCAGGCATCAGAGGGAAAACAACAATGCAGCACAAGTAGCAGAAACTTCGTTTGATTGGGGTTCTGACAACACAAAATTTACAATTAACGCCGTAGCTTAACAATTTTCTTGTTAAAAAGTGTGGGAATAGGATTGATATCTGCGTAATTACTAGAGACTAGTTTCACGAAAAAAAATTCTTCCATGCGGTGAATAAAGCTTACATTTGCCAGATAGCTCTAGTTTAACCAGGAAGTGTGCTGTTTGCTTGTTTGGTGGTTAGGGAATACATCAATTCAAAGTTGCCAATCAATCTTAATATTATTTGAAGGGCGGAGTTACAGCATTTTACTTTTGTTTGTGTTTTGCTTTCAGGGAGCACGAACGCAAACTGGATCATCTGACCGACTACGATGAGAGAGATGATTTAGCTGGAGAAGTTCAAGCGGCAATCCAAGATCATTGACATACCACACAATCTCATTCTGTATGTAAATTATTATGTCTATTGATTATAGGTTTTGTAGCAAAGGGTTGATAACTGAATAGGTTTAGCTCAGGAAATAAATCAAATCAAAGTACTGCTTGGGAACCCAGTTTGGGTTCGTACATCCTAAAAAAAACCTACACTCTTTTTATATTGACGTGCTTCGAATTCCATTTTATAATGGCGATCTTTGGGCCATTATTCCTGAACAAAGATACACACGCCGGATAGCTCAACACTGTCGGGTTATTCCCCATTGAATAAACATTCTACAAAACATTACACTGGTATCCAAACGAATCACACGGAAAACAACTTGCCGCACGTCCAGCCTGCTTAGCTGTCTGCACGGAATGACGTGGAAAACTACTCTGCCGCTTACGATAATACCAAAAGGCTTACGATAACAACAAAAGCTAATAATTACAGGAATCACCTTAACATACCCCCCCCCCCCCTCCAACAAAAAATTGGCCTCCAGACAATTGGCGGAAAACTCGGAGTATGAGCAAAAAAAAACATAAAAGCAACTCAAAATTCTTGTATCCCCAAAACCAGAAATCTTTTACAAACATCTGTTAAACCAAATCAGCAAAGTATGAAGCGACGAGTTTCTGACAAATCAGTAGCACATAACCGACAACAAAATCAACCTGAGCTGTTGCAGACTCCGTTACCACACTAGCCTATAGCCTAACTCGACAATACGGAGTATAAACTGACTACGAACTAATCACAGAATCAAGGTACTTCTTTTTTTTTTTTTACAATGCCTCGGCTACACTGAAATCACCATTAAAAAATTCTATGTCGTAGGCCCAGTTCCATTCAACGGCTTATAGCCTAAGCGCCTGCAGCCCGGAACCTTCACATTGGCCCATCAACATACAGTAGTCTATGGCCATAAAAAAAATTCAATCGATTCAACTCTGGCATCTACTTATCGGAAAACTAAATTAACGCAACAGCCAACACCTGAACGATCATTCCTAACTGCAATTACCAACACCAAAGTTAGCAACTTTACCATTCTTCTCCCGTCTGCGACCAGTACCATACTTATTAACTTGGATGTGGACCTAAACTGTACGCGACACATTTTTTGAATTTCCCTGGTAACAACATGTTACATGCAGGCTCAACGCATTTGATGATGAGGTCCACAAATCTATAGCAGGCCTACTGCAACGGCAAGGACAGGATTACCAACAACATGCAACCCAAAGCATAATCTGCCATGCCTATTGCCCCATACATTATACCATTCAGTCACCAAGCTGTATAATAACGGAATAATAATTAAAAAAAACATAGTGAACTATCACTGCAACAACCTCAACCTGAGTGTTGCTACTAAAACTCAAGGGTACTTTCAAAAATCAATGGCAGTCAACTTTTTAACGTACGTTACCTCTCAATTTCTGCGAGACAAAAAAAAATTGTTTAGAACAGCAACAATGCAGCTACTCTAACCAACTGCATCAACAACAGTAGCAGTTAGCAATAACAATGTCTTAACCATTATGTGACTAACTGCAATTTAAACCAGATCACTAGTTGCATGGATCGGTCAGGGTACAAGAAGAAAAAAATTATACAGGACCCGATTTTTACCAGGTTTTCAAGCGAAAGTGAACTTATCACACCAAGGCTTAGGGATAGCCAGAAGGCAACTTATCCAGAAGACACGTGCAGGTGGCTCGGATGAAAAATCGCACCGGGTTTTAAAGAAGGCATCGGATTTCGGTCAGTATGTAGCCTAAGCAGGCAATTGTTACCGGGTCTTAATTACCTACCACGCAACACTTACTGCGCAACACCTACTGCAACAATTTACCATTTACGACAACACACATACGGCACATGTATGACGCACATAGGTAACAAGAATACATGCCAGTACAAATTTGCGTGAACGACGGAAAGTTTGTCAACACTGTAAATAATTACAATCCAAAAGCGACGGAACGTTTGTCAGCACAACAACATGGTTACACATTGGCTTCCCAACGACGGACAGTTTATCGTTGAAAATACATATGAACGTCACGATGGACAGTTTATAGGACGTGACCTGCATACTAAATAGATGTGGGAACAATCGGTCAACGTGACTGTTGACTGCCGCACCAGATAGCAGAAGACCTTGTCACCCAAAACACGATGACCAGAAAACCAGCTGCTTACTTCATTATCTAGCACCACAACACGTTTGTCCCACAATTCATCTTTCTCCTTCGGTTTGGAATACACCTGGAAGAAGCGATGTTTCTACTGTTCTTGGTAACCGACAGCAACCTGCTGCAAACCTGATTCATCGAACTGGGTGTCAGAAAGCAGAAGCTTTTTCTTCGGAATCGGATAAACAAGAAATTCTCCTTGCGCACGTTCACCGTGCACGCCTAGCAAGTAGTTGCCAAAACCAGTAACCCACTTGGTGACGACCACACTGCCTTCCATGACCACTTTTCTCCGTGACACCACAACATTTAATGCCAAAGCATCATCCGCATTTCGTGATGACTCACACCAATCCAAATGTAAATGCTTCTCCATACTAAGTTTCAGCGACGAGTAGAAATTCGACCGAGCGCGTGTGGATGTAAACCCCAGATCAAAAGCTTGCTGAGCGAAAGGTACAGTGCAACTTGCAGTAAGTCTACCCACAATGGAGACGCACACTGAACAGTGCTTGTTTATTTCGACAACAGCTTGCGTTTCCGGCATAGTTGTTTCCAACTGCATGCCATCCACCTTGTCTGGAGAACAGACAGCAACGCTGGAATCTGAAATTCCTGCAGCAACAACCGAGTTTGATGACACATTAGCTGTAAGCGTGTCAGACGACACAAATACCCCTTTTGTAGCATCGTAAACAGCAGCACTCGACATGGTAGTAGCAGTATGTGTGAAAATCGGCCGTCCATACGTCACACTGGTGGCACAAGATTTCACTGTAGTAACCGGCAATGCACCACAAACTGAAGACTCTACGAAGGAGGGAAACAACGGAACCTGTGATTGTCCTTGTGCCTGCAGTCGTTCCTGTAATCGCAGTCAATAATCTCACTCACAGCATCTTCCAACTGCGCTTGAAATTGCTTCATCATATCATTAAGCTGAGCAGCGAAACCGTCACAATTAATGATCGGCTGCGGTTGACCCGCCTCATCGAGCGCCATCGGAAGCTGATGCATCCCCAGAGGAAGTCGCGCGCCGCTCTCGTGAAGCTCGTGATCCATGATGATCGTGCGGACGTCAATGACATTAGAGGCAGTTCAGCACCTGCCACTTACTGTCGTAGTCAACGTTCGCAAAAGCGCAAAGCTTTAACACTTGGCTCAAGATTTTTAATACCACAGTACGGAAAATGCTTGCACCAACTTGGTCTTGAACCATCATCGCACAATCACGTTCCCAAGACATGGTGTAGAAAAATCTTCGATGACGTTCATAATTCAGTGCCGTCGCTCTCTATGTGGTTTCGCGCGCACCCCAATCACGTGATCAACAAACGCTTGGTTCGAACATGTTCATTCACGAAATCGCGTATACGCAGGAAACAATGGAATTCACACTGGATTTCAATTAAATTCAACGAGCCGACATATATTCATGGGGATTTCACAGTCACACACAATGGTACTAAATTAAGTTCACTGCCCAAACGCTTAATTTCAGTCGATTTCAAGCCCTCATTTTACGATAGTCGAGCACCATGTCGGCAAGAATGCGCCACACGTATAGTTCAGCATTCTATGGAAAATGATCAGTTTTTATACACGATGTAATATGTACTCACATACTCTGCCATCTTCATCCAAATTCGTTGTGTCCATCAATCTTGATCACCACCTTCACCAAGGCACAAAATAATTCAAAAGAACGTCACACCGATGTCTAGCAAACAATGTCAACGACGGATACGGAAGAAAAATAATCCAGGTTCGAGTCCAGTTCAAACACTAAATATAATGGGGATTCTTGGGCCATTATTCCCGAACACAGATACACACGCCGGATAGCTCAACACTGTCGGGTTATTCCCCATTGAATAAACATTCTACAAAACATTACACTTGAATCCAAACGAATAATACGCAAAAGCACTTGCCGCACGTCCAACCTGCTTGACTGTCTGCACGGAATGACGCGGGGAAACTACTGCGTCGCTTACGATAATAGCAAAAGGCTTACGATAACAACAAAAGCTAACAGTTACAGGAACCACCTAACATTTTGTTGCTGCGAGACAAGGCTGCAAAATCGTGCAGACCGGGAACGACACAGGATTTTCTGTATGTCGTGTTTGATCCCAATAGAAAAATATGTTTATTTTTGGTTGTCCGGTGCCGTAATCCTAGGCAGAAAAGTGTGAAAGTCGATTAATGATCATCTATTTTCTGCATCATTTTAAACTGAATTCCCACAACCAAACTGGTGATTTGGTTGTGGGAAGCCTAGCAACTAAAATTCTATTTTTTGTCACACAAAGAGTGTTGGTTGTGGCAATTCAATGGACCATTTGAATTCTGTTCACCGTTCGTAACGATCAGTTTTCATTTCCTTTTCAATATCATATTCATACTTTTATTTTTTTTAATCAATCTTTCGCAAACGTAGCTTCCACATACAAACAGTTTTGGAGGTAAAAAAAATAGTACAGTCATTTTTATGCACTGAAAGAAGTCGCGAGCGTGATGTGTGACAGCATGACTTCCTTTGAGCTATCTTTCAGGCTTGGTCGTAGTCCTCACGTCTGCAGTCACTTTAATCATAGATTAGAAAGTTAACTAGATATACCGTCTTACTTCTTCCCGTCCTACGCGGAGCTCTGGCGGTAGTTGCGGCTACTAATACCTCTGC
>JAHWFP010003618.1:71449-85805 GCA_023313725.1 Lithobius niger
TAGTAGCCGCAACTACCGCCAGAGCTCCGCGTAGGACGGGAAGAAGTAAGACGGTATATCTAGTTAACTTTCTAATCTATGCTTTAATGTATTGTAAGGTTTGGCGGTATGCGTTCCATTCGAACACGTAATAACAGTCGTTATTCAATTACCTGCAATGAAGGGTAATTACCTCATTCGAGAAGCAAGGAAAATTTGGAAACATTGGCCAAGCCATCCAACGCCAAACAACAAGCTTACCATAAGAAATGACATTCCATTCTTGTGTACAATTGTATCCGATTGAGTGGCGCGAAAACAGACTATAAGACTATCGCAAAGGGTTGTTACAAGCGACGGAGACGCTCTTTGCCGGCTTGTGGGACAAATTCGTTTGTTCGAAGTCTCGTTATAAAAATTCATGTTAGTAAATATCGTTGAAGGAGAAGAAGTAAATTCAATTATTTTTTTGCAATTGACAGTCGACCATTGAATTTATAGTATATTAGCTTTTCTTCTGGATTCTCGACTTTCTTTGTAATTTTGTCTTTTTTGGTGTGTTATGGATTTTTGCTTCATACCCAACTTGGATGAGCAAAAAGAGTTTTACTTACACTATTTACTTACAAAAACCACTTACGTAAAAGAATACATGCGTAGTATCGATCCATGCGTTGTCCGTTTCAGAGCACTTCCACACTTCTTCCAAAAACGGCAAAAAATCAAACAGACTAATCGAATAGAGTATTGTTGTTGCGCCATTAATTGGAATCGGCTCCTCTGCAATTCACAATTTCATTTAAAACATTTACAAAAAAAAAACCCAGGAAGTACTACAAAATAAAGGACACTAAAATGCTACGTTTCGGCACTAAAGATCACCGTTTTCATGCAAGCAAGCAAGGTTCAGGCAAACGCTTTCACCCACTAAACGTTTAAAAAACAACAAAAGTGACAAAGAAAAGTGACACAAACGAGAGTGTGTGCTTCACTTTTTAGCTCATTCTGGCTGTTTTTTTTTATAAAACAAAACATTTTAATGACTTATTCTCCTCTTTCCATTGAACTTAAACGTGACATACTTAAACGTGACAAGAGTTAATAGGTGCTGAATTCTTTCCGAAACTCGATAGGTAAAGTATTACTGGTTTCCAACAGAGGCACCAGAGGGCTTCACACGTCTTAAATAAATACGGATGCAAACTTACCGACATTGCCTTTTGGACTTAAATGTGAAACTACCTGAGCGGGGTATTGAACCCACGGCATTTGAAACCAAAGGCCGAAGTCCTACCATTAAGTCATACTGACACGGCCAAAAGGAAACGTCCATAACAGCATTTAGACCGCCCCTGGAGGAATGCTGATTTGCGCGTCACACACCAAGTAAAAACGAAAGAACCGCACAATTACGCGTGAAATTATGGATTAAACAGGACGAAAGTCGGGTGGGGTCGCTGTCTTAAAAAAGCATTACATGTTGGTGACTCATAAACAGGATCAAATTGTACCCACCAAGCATCCCCGGCAAAGCTAGCCAGAAAATTCAAAGAAAATTGGTGGCATCGAGGAAGTCGTTCAACCGTCGCCTTACCTTCAGAATATGATGAAATATGTTTTCTTATGGGCAACAGGTAACCTACCGATGGTACGTTCCAAAACAACCAACTCAACTCAGCGGAACTCGCGATTGTTTGGAGAGTGCTTGGCTTAACGCTTGCATTCGTGACGAGAGTGTGACATCAAGCATTGTGTCTCCCACAGTCTCTGGATTAGATGGATTGCTTTGAAAGGTATTGCTTACCTGACCCTATGACCATTTTTTCATTGAATAATCATGTATTTTTCGTATGTTCTGTTTGTGTTTGTGATGCTAACTTGTTTCGATTCCATATGATGCTCAATAACCTTTAACGAAACCAGAAGGATGCTGGGGAAGGCCATCCGAGGAAGAATCCCAGAGGGGAACCAATGCTTTTTTTGGTAACCATGCCAATTCTGGCAGATAGAAAGGTCAAGTTTTTCAAAACGTTTATTATTATTAAGAAAAAAAATTTTTCAACAGTTTTTTCTCATCCTTTTCCAAACTAAAAGTAAAATTCCTTGAACCCTTCATACTATTTTTTTTGTTCCATTCTCCATTGTTAATTACGCGTAAACAACAAAAAATCACTGCGTAGGTAAAATAGCAAAGAACAGAGTAAGACTGAAAGGTACACAAAAAAATTAAGGCAGAGTGTTGTCAAGCATAACTTATTTTAAAAATTACATAAATACATTAAAATAATCAGACAAGTCATTGTCAAAAATTAGGAAGACTTGTTAATGCCTTGTCGGAATTTTCTAATGGATAAAAAATCTAAAACGCTTGATAAAAGTGGCATAGACTATTTGTATCGAAATGACATACTTCGTTATATTTGTTCACTTTTCTGGCTCACTCGATTCTTTACATTAGCTGCTTTTAACTTTGTCAGGTAAAATAACCGATATTTCAATATTTTTATTCTCTTCTTGCGCATAAACTGAAAGAAATGGGAAAAAGAGGTCTATTGCCGTAAAATTCGCCATGGTCAATGACGTAGGCTTGGGCAGTTGGGTTGTTCAGATTTTTTGCTATTCGGTCGACTCCTAACTTTACACTTGAATTAATTAATTCAACAAGATGAAACCCCCAATTACAGAATGAAAGAAAGCACATATAAAATTGAATTAACAGCAGGATATCAGGCAACTGAAGCGATATATTCAACTGAACAACAAAACTGAGCAAAACTGAACAAAACTGAACAAAACTGAACAAAAACTGAACAAAAACTGAACAAAACTGAACAAAACTGAACTGAACAAAACTGAACAAAAACTGAACAAAACTGAACAACAAAAAATGTACAAAGCAGAAAAAAATATGGAATAAAAAAAGTTACACAAAAAATTTACAAAAAAACATATATACATAATTTATAAATGGTAATAATATAACGAAACTGCAAGCAAACAATAAGCAGCAAAGAGTGAGAGGTTTGAAGCAACGACTTGACGAATGCACTTTGCCTCAAAAAATTTGCAATTTTTGAAAATTAGGATTGTAAGTAAAAGGAAGACAAACACAAGAGGAATTCCTTTGCAGTTCCGTTCGAAATCTTGGCATACTAAAATTTAAAATTTAACGTGTTGAGACAGGAGGGATTCGAAAATTTAAAATGTATTCAGGAGGAGGACAGTCTATTATGGCGTGGGTTAATTTGTGAAGAAAAATCGTATTACAATTTTTTCGTCTGTTAGCTAATTTAACAATGTGAAAGGATATGAATCGATGACCTCTGGTAGCAATCATTGAAAGCCGGTACTAAATTTACCTAACTAATTATGGCTGTAGGTAGGATCATGACGCACTTCTTTTTATCACACAACTGGCGTATTCCATCGTTATTACACACCTGACGAATTTCATCATCAGCTCACGAAATTAGATTTTTAATGAAATTTTAGACCTCCCTCGACGGTTTGGGCGTTTTAACAACTACTGCACGATTCTTCTAACAGACGTACCGTATAAGTGTTCAAGTAGAAATTAAGTAATCTTCGTAAACCTTACCTATGTTTATAGTTAGGCATTTTGTCCATGGAACTTCAGTTTCTTCCATGGTAAAATCCAATTCCTTTGTGTCGTCCTTGGAAGTCGCTATCAGTTCAGATTGCTGAGAATAAAAAAAAATTAAATGTTAATGAATGTGAATGTTAATAAATCTATCCACACAAATGAAACACATACAGCTTACAGTAATCTACCATTATCCAACGATGCATTAAAATAATTAATGTAAACGAAATGTTAAATTTGTAGATAACAGGAAAAAAGGATGAACTAAAAATAAAAATTCTTAATGTGGTGAAACCAGAAAACTCAAATATGGATAGGTATTAACACAAAGTATAAATGATGAGTAGTTCCTTTAGGTCCGCTTTGGCTATTCTTATACTTTTTGTTGCCTCACCTTACTTTGTTTTTATTTTACTGAAACTTACTGATTTTTTTTTTCACGCAGCCTTACACACTTTCCTCTACACTTTAGTGTGTTTTTTTTTGGCACTGATTTTCTTATTAAATATATTCAGATTCAAATATGTTGAAGTTTTTTTTATATATGGTAATAAACATAATAAACATAAACGGCAACAATTATAACGAATGAACGGAAACGGAACCAGACTATTACTGCCGATCAGCAGAGCACAACGATCATCAACGCTAAATCTTTTCATCTTGTATAGCATACTACGGAAGCAAGTAAAGTCGTTGGCGATTTCTTGGTCGTAACTTATTTCCAATTGTTTTTTCCCGGGAAATTGTGTTAGGCAATGCATCAGAAATACACCAAATCATATCACCCGACGTCATATCATACCGGACCCTTCCAATGTACTTTTCTAGCTGTGCCACTGTAATTTACACAACTAGTTATAAAAATTTTCAGTCTCCTCCCCACTTTGGTGAAGAACGCACATTTTAAGTTTCCTTTCTTACACCCAATATATTCCCAATTATGCTATCTATGCTCATCTATGCTCCGAGAGCGCAGGTTTTAGAGCATAGATGAGGCAAAAGTAAAGAACACCTCTTTCGTCATGACAACCAGTCTTTAAAGAAGCCTTTTGTAGTTAACACATTTAGGAAAATGAACCAAAATAATGGAAGAATACTGAAACGTCGCTAGCGACGTATACTGAACGTCGCTATGGAGAATACGTCACTTATGGAAAATTGTCATGATATGCAATGAAGAAAAATCATGACTATTCCATGACTATTTGGGGCAATGACTTGTCATGATTTATTATGATTTGTCATGAACGGTTATCATGATTTATCATGACCTGCTATCACTATTTGTCATGATATTCCTGATGGTGCTTGTTCATGATGATAAATCATGATAGTGGATCATGAGAATTCATGACTACTGTTCATGACAAATCATAATAAATCATGACAAGTCATTGCCCCAAATAGTCATGTAATAGTAATGATATTTTTTCATTGTATATCTTGACAATTTTTCATGGTTGAGCGCATTCAGCGCTGCTTTGCCGAGAGCCTCAGAGGCCTTGAGAAAATGTCGTATGCCAAATGATCATCCCTTATTGGCATCGACTCTCTGGAACTTAGCAGGTTGACGTTCGATCTCATCCTAACAATTAGGATCCAAAATGGCCACGTGGGCATTGATATCTATGCTAGTCCAGCTCTGTTCACTCGAGGTCACTCCCTTTAAGCTTGCGTGTCCCACTTTTTCTTTCTGAGTCCAGACGTAGTTTTTTTTTTTTTGCTGTTAGAGTCATTCGAACGTAGACCTCCCTACCTGACACTCTGGTTACTTGCAAGAACGTGGCCTTCTTTCGACAAAACTTTGTCTCGGTTGCACTTCCCAACTTTCTAAAAAGGCCTGAACATGCCCAACTTTCTATATGAAATTTGCCCCTCCCAACTGCCCTCTTCTCCGGTGTTTGTTTTATTGTTAAATTCAAGGATGGGTATTAGTGGGTCTTGAACCCTTCCTTCCCTGACTAATTTACTTTTGGTCAAATATTTTACTATTACTGTTTTACTATTTATGCTTGCAAGTTTACCTCACAACGAAAAAATGAGGAACACTGGATTTTCTGTTGTTTGAATAACGAAAAATCGAAGCTGAGACTGGATTAAGTTACAAATTACCTAATGGCACAAACTGCCTTAATTTGATAAAAAAAAAACTTTTTGAATTAGCAAGAATTACAAACAAAAAATTTTTACAATAAAGAAAACTAAATTTTTACAATGTACAACCTAAGAAAGAATGAAGCTTTGTGAGAAAGCTCTACCAAAAGTAAAACCCAACTTCCTTCCAATCTTGGTCAAAAAAAAAAAAAAACGTACGTCATGAAAACAACTCGATTATTATTTAGCTGAGTGTTTCAACAAAATCTGAAAAGAAATTTGGGAACTAGAAAACCTAAAAGCATCGCAGCTGCCGGGAGTGTACTCTGTGCAACAAGGAACTTCTTGCTTTCCTAACAATATCCCTGTGCAGCAAGTGGCAGCTAGCAGCTTTTGATAACAATAACTCTTTGCAACAAGGAGCAGCTAGCTTTTGATACCTATCACGTAGTGCAACAAGGTGCAGCTGCCACTGATAACAAAATCCCTATGCAGCAAGAGGTAGCTAGCTTTTGATAACAGTAAACTTGTGCAGCAAGGGGCCGCTTGCTTTGATAACAATAATCAAGTGTAGCAAAGTGCAGCTAAGTTTTGATAACGGGTATCCTGTGTAGCAATGGACAGCTAGCTTTTGATAACAATAAACCTGTGCAGCAAGGGGCAGTTAGATTTTGATACAATAACCCTGTGGAGCAAGGGTCAGCTAGCTTTTGTTAACAATAACCCCATGAAGCAAGGGACACGTAGCTTTTGATAGCAATAACCTTTTACAGCAAGGGGCAGCTAGCTTTGGGTAATAATAACCCCGTGCAGCATGGGCAGCTAGTTTTTGATAACAATAACCCTGTGAGGCAAAGGTCAGCTAGATTTTGATAACAATAATTCTCTCCAGCAAGGAACAGCTAGCTGTAATAACAATAACCCTATGCAGTGTACAGCAAGGGGTAGCTAGTTTTCGATAATAATAGCCCTGTGCAGCAATGGGCAGCTAGATTTTGATAACTATAATGCTGCGCAGCAAGGAAAAGCTAGGTTTTGATAACATCTCTTTCGCATTAACAGACTTGCAGAATTAAAGAAGGAAAGCCAAAGGCTCAACAAGAGTTAAGTAACTACAGACGGAAACCTATTTACCTTGCGACTTGTAGAGCATGACACTAAGTAGAATAACTCCGCCCCAGTGCTCAACATAAAAGTTGTGATGAGTTCCGGGTCCTCAAACAGCGTGGGCCCGCACAGCCCAGTTAACAGAGGGGTTGACTGCGAACTACGTAAAAGATGGATCGAATCCCATGACCACCAACGGTATGGGACTTAAAGAAACAATTTTATAAAGACACGTAGTGTTTTATTGTTTCCAGTTTTAAAACTTGCAATGGAAAGAATGAATTACTGCATACAAGTAGCCTTGGTTCGTGGTTAGTTTTTTAAACCTTTAATTCAGATTTAAAAAATGTTAATTAGCATCCATCTGTATTCCACGTTGGGATATAGTTACCCTGCATTTTTTCTTTACCAAAATTACGGTTCCTGTGTATCTTTGTACTTTTTGTGCCCTTATTTATCATTTTGTACACTTGTGTACGCTCTTTCCTTTATTTTCCCGTAAGTACCCTGATGTACCATTATTTACACGCATGAACCCCTAGGGGTCCTTATTTATCCTTATGTACCCTTATTTGCCCTTACGTACCCTTAATTTGTACCCTACTGTAACCATACCTTAACTTAATTATTTACTTGTATTTATTTACTCTTTTTGTGCTCTTTTTATTTTCCTACTGGTTCTTTCACGATGTATTTTTTTCATTTACTCTTTGCATACCCTTTATTTCCACTTTATCTGTCTTGTTATTTATCCTGATTATAAGCGTTTTAACAATGTTATTTGCAAACCTTTTAGATGCAAAACCTCTTGAGTGCAAAACCGTTTAGACACTTTCATCCTATAGTTTCGGTGTCCATAAGGACGTAATTAAAGGGCGTTTAGGGGCATAGCGAAGGGAGGGGAAAGGCTTTCCTTCAAATTTTGCTCAAGTCAGCAAAAGTCGGCAAAATCAAAGCTGTCTTTGGCTCAGCGAAGTTATATTACCGGCAGTCCGACTTTATGCATGCAGTTTTTCAAAATAGAAAGTGAATATTTTCGCTTTATTTAGATCCAGAATTTATAAATTCTTGTTTACATGCATACTCTAGGTTTGTTAAGGTGACCTTGACTGCTTAATGCTGGATTAGCAGTCGGGTAAAGTAACAAAAGAAGAGAACACGCTGGATGGTAGGGTTGAATGCTTCTTCACGCAAAGATTCCCCCATCTTCCTCTCAAGAAAGAAGAGTTCATTCGTTATCAACAGATTTAACAGTGGGCACCAGATTGACCAAGAGGTTAACAGTTGGCACAACGACTACTGCCCGACTATTGCACGATTGTTGCCCGACTATCACGTGATCGAATAATTGCTTAGAAGCCAATAGGTCCAGCAAAAAGAGTTAATAATTGGAGTGTCACGGATATGGGAGTACTGTCATTTTGTTAGTGATTATGAGCAAAAACGCTGCCACAAAAGAAAAAATGTGCTAGTAAAATAAAATGCTGTTCCATCATACCCTTTTTGAGATGGCCTCAAGACAAACCAACGCAGAAAAAAGACAAGGTAAATCTAAAATTTCTTTAAGCCTACTTAGTTAGCTAATTGTGATCCAAACTAGGAACTGACTCAGCTTAATTAAACAGCCAACCGAGCAATTAGATACGAGATATAAAAAAAACTTTTGTCGACTTGTTTGTTGAATACTACAAAAGAAAGGTTTCCTTACTCGAGTCACATAAAAGAACTATCTTAACGATAGGCCCGAATCTATAATGACAGCTATACATTTGTACCGAAAATTTCTGCAAATAAAGCAGCTTTCATAGAAGTTCTTAAATTATTCTTGCGTTACATCATGGTATTTGTAGAGTAAAATTTCTTCACTGCATACTGTTAAGTTGAAAATGGTAGTAATAGTATTAAGGTTGGAATTAACAAAAATAGATTGAATGGTGGAACACTGCAGAAACCACGTCAAATTTATAATTAAATTACTAGATTTTCATACGTAAAAAATAGCAGTAGGTACGGCAGTCAGTTCATGCATACACCATGCATCCAGCGTTCTTCTAAACTCACCGTTAGGACCAACCCCCACCCCCACTCCCAAGAAAAAGAACAGTTTTAAAAAAAGTTTGCATGAAATAGATGAACAAAATGTACTTCACTATTGGTTTAGATACACTGCATTTAGTAGGTAACTTCTTGAATGAAACAAACGTGCTATCCTGTGTTGCCTTTTGTTGGGGGAGCGCTATAAGGTAACGGATTTATTCTAAGACCATTCCTGGCTTAAAACAATACGTTTTAGACAATTGTAGGCTTCCCAGAATTTGAAGAAAATAAATGAACCGTAGGGAGAGAGCTTGCAAAAAAAAAAAAAAACTCTTTCCGAAGTGCTGACTATAGGCAGATATAGAAAATTATCTTGAGATGGGAGAGATTTTCCAAAAAATCTAAGAACATTCTTTTTTTGTATTTTTGCATGCCCCCATTTTGAACAGGGGTATCACCCCCGTCTTTCCCTGGAACCTTATGGAAGGAGGTAAGAAAAATTTCAGGAGATCCTGTGCTTAGCTGTAACAATGCTCTAATGGAATTACAATCCTGTAGGGAATCATCAACAAGTTTGTGTAAAATAGCACACAAAAATGCGAAATGGGATTAAAGGAATATTAGACTAAAAAGAGAGATTGATTTTTGCATGGCAGAAAGTACTTTGCAGCTATCGTTATCACCATTTGTGCTTTCTGCCGCGCAAAATTCAATCTCTCTCTTTAGTCTAATATTCTTTTAATCCCATATAGCATTTTTGGGCGCCTTTTTACACAAACTTGGTGATGATTTCCTACAGGAATGTAATTTCCACCAAAGCATTGTTACAGCGAAGCACAGGATCTCCTGCAATTTTTCTTATCTACTTCCATGAGGTTCCGGGGGAAAGACGGGGTGATACTCGTGTTCAAAATGATGGGGGCGTGCAAAAATAAAAAAAAATAAAAATTCCTTAGATTTCTTAGTCAGCACATCGGAAAGATTTTTTTTTTTTTGGTAAGCTCTCTTCCTACAGTTCATTCATTTTCTTCAACTTTCGGGACGCCTAGAATTGTCGAAAACGTATTGTTTTAGGCCAGGAATGGTCTTAGAATATCTAAAAATCCATTAGCTCACAGCGCTCCCACAGACCCCCTACCTGGAGTGCAGCGGATCGTCTGTATGCCACCCGCCCCCCTCCCCCAAGAAAGTGCCCATGCATTCATTTATTTTACGTCACTGTTTGTTTGAAAGTAGATTAGGGTCAGAATCAGGCATTTCAACTTACGTGCAAATCTATTTTGATTCCCTTCTTCTGCAGCGTAAGCAGCTCCAAAAACTTCGTCATATTCACACTTGGTAATCCTAAGGCTACACCGCTCAGTATGTACCCTGCGTGGTCCCGTTCATGTAGACACCACCTGGTTTCTGGATCACCTTCCTTGTCAATTCCTTCAATATGCGCCAAGAAAGAATGCATCGATGGAACGAGAGCCCTTGCGGTATGCGTTGACATACAAATACTGAGAGACGGAAAATTTATGGAACTGTTTTCCGTTATAATAACATTGAGGCTTGTTGGTTCACTCATGTAATAAGCAACCCTGTCAACAAGCTGATATACTACAGCTCCAGCACAAGAAACAAGTGCAATAAGCCACATGATTCTTTTGCATAGACTCGTTTGGACATTGAGAATGTTTTTCACCCCTGGAATTCCAAAGTCGTTATTTGCCGACTGTGGCAAAGAGTTCGAATCCAAGTCCCTCATTTTTTAGCAAGTTGTGTTGCAAATGGCAGCTCAGTGAATCTTGCTGAGTTTATGGCAATCTGTGGTGTTTAATGACTGTCGGTAAGTTCCTGCAAAAATAAACAAATGGAATTTAGGCAAACTGCAATCTGCTTCGTTTCTTTTCCAGGGTAAGTTTGTGAAGCAAGAGCACTTTTATTTTGCTCTTCCTATAGTTAGTTCCACGGTATGTTTGCAGGACACTGACTGTGAGACGTCAAGTTTCCTTACACTACGAGGGGAAACACACGAAAATATCCCATTCGTAGACTCTAATAGTAACTGTGCAGAGTCTGTAAGTGTGATAGACACATGTGCGCAAGGAAACGCGGTGTAATACAGTCAGTTTCCTGCAAACATAACGTGGCACAAACTATAGTGACAATTATGCTTCTAAAATTACACTCGTATTTGCCCTATTTTAGTCTTCTGTACAGCCGTACCGGCTGAGAAGACTATTGCAACGACTTTGTCCGTCCGTCCGTCGCTTTTTTCAACTTTGCAACGGTACCCGATATTGACGACCATTGTTTACAACGTTACATTGAGTGTGAGAAGTTAGTTAAATAACACGGAAGATCAAAACATCGTTACTTCCTTATAGCCAATAGAATTCTTCGACGTAAATAAATTAAATAATAACATTTCATCGTCGAATTAAATCCTAAGTAAAAACAAATGAATTTTAGCTTTGTTTAAAGTAGTCTCGTCGCATTGTTGCATGAATGAATAGGCTTACCGTCGAACCAAATTCTCCATTAGGCCTATATCTGCTAATTACGAAATTCAAACTGCATTTTTAAAATTAGGCCTAAAAATTAAAATTAGGCCTAAATCATGTTACCATGGCAATGTAAAATTGCTACGAGTCGCTGTTGGCTTCATCAACAGGGTCTCTCGTCACTTCCCTACTACCACTGATATATATCGGTTACGTTGCACATTACGTTGTAACACTGTAACTGTGTGCCTGTAGGCGCACCGTGTTGCAAAAATGAATAGGCTTACTATACAATCCATGTCTCCGTTAGCTGCTACTTACGAAATTAAAACTGCTGGTTAAAATTAGGCCTAAATACTGACAATTACGCCTAAAATGTAAAATAGGTCTAATAGCTAACACAGTTAGAGATAGCAGTTGTAGCGCATGATAGAGGTGTGCGCCGCAACATTGGAAGTGGAGGAACTGTACAGAATACCGGTGCGACGAGATAGTCGCTGTAGCCGCTTGTTTAATTGTGCAAACAATATCATTTATTATTCTTATCGTAACACAATAATTATAATGGGAACAGTCATCACAATTTTTATATTAAAATAAGTATGAATTTATAGTCATTAAACGAGAAAAACAGAAATAACAAAGTTGAATCTTACATGTCTATGCCCAATCGTTTTTATTAAAAAGCTTTTAGATACACACAGGGTGGTCCAAAAGTCTGGTCACACGTAAACAACTGCCGATATAATGGTCCTACGTTAATTCTGAAGACATATTTGTAATGTAAGTCAGATATGGGGAGGCCAATGAAGATATTTTCAATGATCTTGAAAACAGCATTCAAGGGTCATCAGCATTAGATTTTCCAAATGGCGCAAGATACAGCACAAAAGTTAATTACAAAGTTGTACGCGAGCATCAAACATGACAAACTGCGAAAACAGATTGAAAATCGGAGCAGAATTGCAATAGTTATGAAGAAAACAAAATAGCAACAAAGTCTTCCCTGAACGTTTTAACTGCCATGCAGTGAAGATTGGCATGGATGGCAGCTAAAACGTTCAGGGAAGACTTTCTTGCTATTTTGTTTTCCTCATAAGTATTGCAATTATGCTTCGATTTTTAATCTGTTTTCGCAGTTTGTCATATTTGACATTCGCGTACAAATTTGTGATTCACTTTTGTGCTGTATCTTGTTCCGTTTGGAAAATAGAATGCTGATGACCTTCAATGCTGTTTTCAATATCATTGAAAATATCTTCATTGGCTTCCCCATCTCTGACTTATAATACAAATATGTCTTCAGAATTACCTTAGGACCATTCTATCGGCAGTTATTTGCGTGTGACCAAACTTTTAAACCACCCTGTATAGATATATGTAAAACTGATACCACTTAAAAAGCGTCCATTTATTATGTGTGTCGCAGTCACCACCACTCTCCGTTGCTTCGGGAAACTCCTTTCTTCGTCAGTTAAAAAAAAAAGATCGGGCATACGATTCCTGTAAATCTGACGTCAAATATATCCAATGCTTCTCAGCCAGTTGACTGATTTTTTTTTTCAAATGGGAAACACTGCTAAACAGTCTCCATTTTTTTCCCTAATGAGAGACACCATTCATCTGAAAACATATTTGCAAACAATCAAACAATCCGTTTGTTGTGCACGGTGGCACAACAAACGGAGACGAACATTCCGATGCAGTTTGCCCTTCACATTAAAATTTTTCGTGTTAATTTATTTGTTGCACAATTTTAGCAGTAAATTTGAATGCGTTTTGTTTGTCAGTTAAAAGGCGGCCAAAAAACGTTTGAGTAAAGAAAGCACAACTTGACTCAGAAATAAAACAAAAATTCTTCCACTGAACGGCACTTGAGCTTTCATAAAATAACATATTTTTTTTAGCAATCAACTCCGTTCCAGCAAATTAAATTTGGAAAGAATTTTCGTGCTAAAATGCAAAAAATTGTCGAATTCCTGAAAAGACTAGTGGTTATAGCTGAAAAAGTATAAACCAAATGGTTTCACACACTTTGAGAGGTATGCTGACGTTCTCAAAGAATCTACGATGAAAGATTTTGTAACGGTACAGGGTTGACCAAAGGGAGTCCTTAATTTCCATAACTTTTCTATATTTTACATAATTTTTTTCGTTTTTCCAGCTTAGTAACTTCCAGGTTTTAATTTTATTTCAGTTTTCGGAATATTTGTACAATGAATCTTTCCTTCTACCATCTTCCCCCTCAAAATATCGTATATGGTAAATAAAGTGTTAGAAGAAACCTTACACTTTTCACGGAAGGTTAGTTTAATGCAATGTAGTACAAGAATTGTTTATACTTTCCTTACTTGAATGAATGAATGAATGAGAAATTTATTGCACCAAAAAGATACAAAAGGTCAGGGAAGGAACCATATGATCCACTAACACCCTGCCAAAAACAAATTAAGCAAGAACAAAGTAAAAGTAACCAATTGCTGGCATAGCCATTGTCGCATACTAAAAACGCATTACAAACTTTGTAAGATCTACACTTTTATTAAGTCTGAATTTAAAAGATGCAAGGGATGGGGCATGGACAACATCTGCAGGGAGCGCATTCCAAGGCTCAACAACACGATTTGAAAAAAAGTGCCTACGACAATCACTCTTAAAAGGTCTCACGATCAATTTAAAACCATGACCACGTGTTCGGTCCCCCTCACGCAGTTGAAAAAACCGAGTGCTAGGTATATTCGTTAAACCATGAAGGATGGAATAGGTCATGTAGAGGTCCAGCTTAAGCCTCCGTACTGCGAGGGTGTCCAACCCCAAAATACTAAGACGCTCAGAGTATGATTTGTATTTTAGCCCAGGCAAGTATTTGGTAAAAGTACGTTGAACGGACTCGATCAATTTTATGTGTTTCAATTGGTTTCGTTCTTTTTTACTTTGCTTTCGTTTTCTTTCATTTTGGTTTCGTTATGTTTCAAATTGCTTTAGTTCGTTTGCACTTTGCTTTCGTTTCTTTTCATTTTGCTTTCGTTTCTTTTCATTTTGC
>JAHWFP010003618.1:85815-116744 GCA_023313725.1 Lithobius niger
GCTTTCGTTTCTTTTCATTTTGCTTTCGTTTCTTTTCAATTTGCTTTAGTTGATAGATAATTTTTTAAAGCTTAAGTCGAAGCAGATTAAACGGAGAATAAAAAAACGTAATTAATAGTAACTAAATTAAAATGTAGTTTTGAAAACGTTTTAAATTAATGATTTACTATACACAGTAATACCATGTAATAGCCACAAACTGCTACAGCTAAGGTATGATGAATACTATGCATGGTGAACAATGTGTTGAGAATAATCATTAGTGTATTGATGCTAATCGTTCTACGCTACGATCTAGGCCGAATTCTGAAGTCGAGTCCAAATTGTTAGGCTACGTCCAAATGAAGCCATATAGATGTAATAGTTATTGGTTAAAATCGAGCGGTTATCGATTTTTAACTAACGGGTGCGATTATTGGCCGGCTCGAGTATGCAAATAGGTCGAGGGCGGAGCCCGAGACCATTTGCATACGAGAACCGGACAATAATCGCACCCGTTGGTTAAAAATCGATAACCGATCGATTTTAAACAATAAATTATTTAAATCACGGTTGGGACGTCAAGCTAATTCTTATTTAATTAAAACGTTTTGTGTTTGTGAAAATTGCTTCAAGAAATACGGTAATACCTTATGTCAAATCAGTGAAGGTCATTCCATTTTAATTTGTGGAGGGGGAGTGGGTGTTGGACGATTCCTTTGGCAGGTAGGCAGACTGTAGGCTACGCTCAAGTTCCTGGAAGGTGGGTGGGAGTTAGACGACGCGTCGTTTCGCAAAGTTTAGCTTGTAAGCTAGCTCGCTCGCTCTGTTCGGAAAGAATAAACTTCGATATGTGATGAAGCAGGGATAGAAGGACATTGTGCCGACATTCTCGCAAGGTAAGTAATTCTTTTTGTTCGTTTATAGTTTGAGAACTGTTTCAAATCACCAGTAATACCCTAATAGGTAAATCGGTAGGAATGAAGGTTATTCCATTTTAGGTTGTGGAGGGGGGGGGGAGAGAAGAGTTAGACGGAGGGAACAAACTTGGAATTGGCCAGCCAGACATGTGAGCGTTAGCAGGTAAAGGATTTCATTTGGGATATCCCGGCAAGTTAAGTAATTCCTTTTGTACGTTTTCATAGCGTTACGGTTTTAACGCTGTATAATTTTGGTTGTGGTGTGTGCGTTCCCATCGCGTGATCCGGAAGTGTCAAAAGTGTTGAGTTATCGACAAAAGTGTGGATTATCGGTAAAAATGTGGGGTAACTTGATAACCCACGCTTTTTGCGATGACGCACACTTCCGCTCACGGTTAACGGGATTTAACCTACGGAAATTTAGCGTGGCGTTGAGTTAGCGTGACGTCACAGCCGTGGTTTAAGTATGTGATAGTCTCCAGCGTTTGGAAAAAAAATTCCTGTTCGTGAGTTGCACTAAGAAACTGAACGCTATTTCAGCTTTGGATTTAAAAAAGAATTATTATATGTGTTGCAACACAACTCACAGCATGGTGACGACAGCGCCATTCTGCGATGTGAAACCGCAACAACAAAAAAATGATTTCGGCCAGAACATTAGTAAACGGAAATTATCGCTGGCCGGGCCAAATTTTTGGTTAGGGTTTCTGATGTTATGTGTTTAGTCGCAGCGAGCGCGGCAGATGAGAGAGACATGTTATTTGGGGTAAGAAATGACCATTATTTTCGTTAACCTTGATTAACTCTATTTTGCAGATTCACTGGGAAAAAATCGAAAACAAATATTTTTAAAAAAATCAAGGTCGCTGTTCACGAAAATGTTGGTAATTTTTTCCCCAAATTACATGCCTCGTTCGCGCTTCTGCCCTCGCTGCGGCTGAACAAATAACATCAGAAACCTCAATTAAAAACTTGTCCCCGGCTAGTGATAATTTTATTTACAAATTTATTTATTGACAAATAAATAAAAAAAACGTAATACTCGAACGTATTAGAGACAGAAAATACACTAATGACTATTCTCACCACATTGTTCACCATGCATATTTTTTTACCTTAGCTGTAGCAGCTTAGAGGGGTTAACGTTCGCTTGTGGCTTTTTTATTGTAACAACTAGGACAGCCCCTCGTATAGCCGGTTGTTTATAGCATTGTTGCGATTTCCCGTTTGCATGAAAATACTGAATTTCCCGCTAAGAATCGCCCAGGGTTTCATTAGATTGTCGCCAGATTACGCAGTTTCCCACTCCTAATCCTATTGAAGTCGTAGTGAGAATCAAGATAATTATTTTGTTTGTTGAGCATTGTTGAGCATTGTTGTGATTTCACAATTGCGTTAAAATGCTGTGATTTCCCATTAGCAGCCGCCTAAGTTTCAGATTTAGCTAGGTCAGGATTAAGAGACAAAGAGGTCTAGATCCCGTTTGCATGAAAATATTGTAACGTCACAGTACTGTGTCTATTTGTTGAAAACACAGTTCGAATATACCGACAATTCAGTCATTCATTCATTATACAGGCGATAACAGCGATACAAACAAACAAGAGAAAAAAGATTATCGAGATTCCCACTGCGGACACACGAACAAGAGAGATAAGAATCAAGAGTGAGAATCTTGGTAATCTGGCGACACACAAACAAACAAATATTATTACCTTAGTTATATAGGCTTACTATCTGTTCAAGCATGCATAGTGAGTACATTAAAAGAAGAACAAGAACAACGGCACACAAGCATTGATATACACAAAAAATGCTGCAACAAATTTCATAATTTTATGCTTCTAACCACGAATGTAATTTTCATATTGTTTGCTTAAAACTTTTTTAGATCAGCTTTCACATTAGCAAATTTTGTTACTAGATTGTCAGTGTTCAACGATTTTGACGCAGCAATGTTCAATGATGTTCACTACATCACGATGCCTAATTCGTTTCCATGTAATTATGCTGATTGGCATCATACTATACACCAAGTAGGTTTATTAGTTTCTGTCAGAAATCCTGCTCCGGACTCCAGGGTTACATGATTCTGGGTACCTTAGGGGCATTTTGAGGTTGTCAACCCCAGAAACCCATTATCTGCGCCACTTCTGAGCAGTAGTAGAGATCACCCTAGCAATCTGAAAAAAGATGATCTGAACGAAAATAGAAAAGGAACACTAATGAATTCTCTGTCATAACTGCTGGTCAAAATAATGTGACGGGCTATTTGGCTCATTCAGTACTTATCAGCTCTGCTCTGGCCTATCATCGACTTTCTCTTGGCTAATAAGTTTCATAAAGGCAGCTTTTGAATGAAAAAAATCTACTAATCTACTAATATAATACCCAACCTCAGGAATTAATCAGCAGCATCAGCATCAGCATCAGCATCAGCATCAGCATCAACAGGTGCAGCAACCGACAATTTAAAGTAACGTTTTTCTTCAGTATTCGTGCGCATGCTATATCTTTCAAGGTTTGCTACGGTGCCTTACAATTCTTGGAGCACGTGTTATGTATTACAAACTTTCGCCCAAACAGTTGATTGTTGATGGGTAAAATGAAAGAATCCGTATTTCAGTATTTAAACCAAACTAAGTTACGTTTTCAATTTCGAAGCCATTTGGCCGCTTTTTGGCCTCGAAATTTGCAGCTATTAACGATAGAATGGTCTGTTTATTTCGTGGATGCAGGCTTTCAGAGCTGAACGGAATTGTTTCAAAGTAGCAACAATTATTATCCCAATGTGCCCTCTTCTGTTGTTAAAGATAACACATATGAATTTTTTCGAAGTTGGCGGAAACAATCACGGAGATTAACATACAGCATGTGTTTGCATACTGAATGCTGACTTAATTCAGTGATAGGATTTTTTTTTAAAGAATCCAATAAAACTCAGGTATGCATCATTTTAGGGTCTGCACCAAAATTTTGCCGAAATGTCATGTTAACCTTCAGTTGCAAGAATTAGTTTCGGATAGTATTTTCACAGGGATCGTACGGTACCTGGAAAACCTGGAATGCCTGGAAAAGGACAAAGGTGAAAAAAGTCAGGGGAAGTCAGGGAAAATCGAAACTAAGCAGAAAGTCGTGGAAAAGACAGGGAAAATTTTGAGAACGGTAGCCCTAAAATCATCAAGCCTCAGCCCTTATGTAAGCCTCAGCATGAACTTCCGTGTTAAACGTCAAACTTTGAACTCCTATAGTTTGCCCAAAATTGACATAGACCAACGAAATTCGGTATTTGGGGTCGTGTCATAACTATTTCACCGCATTACAAATTTTAATGACAACAATTGAACCGTTCGGCGTCCACAGCATGGTCATTTGTTGTTGTTGTTCTTGTTGTTCTTGTTGTTCTTGTTGTTGTTGTTGTTGGGACTCTTTGCTCTGACCTGGAGATTGAACCACTGAACCGATTTTCAAGTTCTATAGCTTAAAACGTAGGTATGGACAAGGCCTAGGTCCTTTCGCAGGCTATTTTAATACAACTACAATATTCTTGACACGGAGAGCCAAATGGGCTAAAACCTTTGCTCTCACCTAGAGACCGAACCAATGAACCGATTTTCAATTTATGTAGCTTAAAATGTAGGTATTAACACCGACCAGGGCCTTTTGAACCCAATTTTGATGTGACTGCAGTATTCTAGTCGGCAGAGCAATTATTATTGCAGAGCACTGGGCAGAAATCATTAAGTTATTTTAAGGTGCTTACAGTATTCTTGTCTGTGTTATTCTTGCTGAAACAAGAAAAAAAACACGGGATATTAGTATTAAAAAACGCTTAAGCGTATAAAATACGAATGTAAGCCTTAAAAAACTTAAAGCCCTAAAGGAACAGATGTTAGAAAAAGACATGTAAGCCATCAGTGTCGCACTAATACGTGTAAAAGAAGCTCCAGCTTGTTTTTTGGGTCGCTGGAGATTCTTTTACACGTATTAGTGCGACGCTGATGGCTTACATGTCTTTTTCTAATATCTGTTCCTTTAGGGCTTTAAGTTTTTTAAGGCTTACATCCGTATTTTACACGATTAAGCGTTTTTTAATACTAATTAAAAATATATGCTGATGCAGGTACTAGATTAAGTTTAGCACTTACATTATGACGCTAAAGATCAGGGAAATGTGCAAAATCTGTTCAGGAATACCTGGAAAAGTCAGGAAAATACAAACCAAAAATTTTGTACGAACTGTGTTTTAAGGATTGTATGGGTCAGTCGTGGGATTCGAACCATCATTCGCTTTGTTTGGGCACGAGGACGCTGACGCTCGGCTAATGCTTCTCGCTTTGCTCGGGTCCACGGGGGCCCTTCACAAAGTTCAAGAGGGGAGGGGAAGGGGGATGAGGAGGGGACATCACAATAAGTGCTTACGCATTGTGCGCATCAAGCAGAAGGAGGATAACGGGTAGGTGCCGGGAGGGGATGGGTGCTTTTTTTTTTTTTTTTTTTGGGGGGGGGGGTTATTAAATTTATAACCAAACACCAGGGGGCTGGGGAGAAAGGCAGGGAGGTATACAGACCCGACACTGCTGTAGCGCAGTCGAGGGGCCTGGGAGGGAACGGGGTGTGCAGGTTAGGGGGCGGGGGAATAAATTGAAAACACCATTATGCGCCGGAGGGCGTGCAGTGGGGTGTGGGGTGGCAGGGTGTTCGGGGGGGGGGGGAAGCAGAACAAACACCGAGAGTGCTGGAGGACGGGCTGGGCGGTATACAAACCCTAGACCATGGGGAGTGTAAGTTGGGGGGGGGGGAGGCAGAAATTGAAAGCACCAGTTACTATACTAACAAGACGAAACACCGGGAGAGGCTAACTCCAGGAAATTCAATCACCGTGCAGCATGCACGGGTCCAGCTAGTGAAATATAATAGGTATTGCACAAGGCAAAATTACAGCATCTTTTAATTCGAAGAACACAAAACATTAGTCTTCATTTTCAAAAGTAAAATGTTAAAATTAGAACACAGCATTGCATGAATTCTTCACCTGGAAGCTGCCATATTAGATGTGTGCAAAGGATGGTGGATGTTGAAAACTAGAAAAACTTGAAGTGAGTGCATGCAGGTAGGATTTTTTTTTATTGGTAAAACGCTAAAATTCGGTTTAATAAGCCATTATTTTTCCTAGCAATAAGGAAGAAAATGTTTTTTTTTTTTCGTCCCGAATTTCTAGTTCTTTGGTCCCCAACTTCCCGAAGAAAAACCTAAAATGAAGACGACTGTTGGTACCCTGTCAAATATGCTTTTAAAAATAAATTTCCCTACGCAATCTAAAAAAACAGTCATTTTTTGCATACGTGAACCGACAAAGTTGATAACTTTATTAGACGTGTTTGAAAGCCGCTCTTGAGAATGGCTGTGAGATGAACCATAACGTCGAGTTATAATGGACGTTCATGCACTTTCCGGTTTGCTTTGTAGCAACAGTGGGCGCCTTCGATAACTGCCAATCCAAACTCAACCAAACTCAACCATCTGGAGGCAGTTTGGTACCGTTAACACACAGGATGTCCATGAGCAAACTTCTCTCTGCCTCCAGACTGGATGATTTTGCTTGAGTTTGGCTTGGTGTTTTCGAAGGCCCTGATTAAGACGAGGATGAAAACCAGGAATGCAAACTGGAAGCCACCAATTATGAAAGGGAGCATCGATAATGTACAGAATAGGCCAGATTATATCCTGTAGCTGCTGAAGGAGTATGGTAGTCTCTCAAACTACCATGTCTAGCACCGACTAGGACGGACTTAGACCGAGTCGTCTTTCTAACCATCGAACAGATCAGCTCGCTTAGGCAATTAGGCTGAGTTGCACCACCTCTGAACAACGATTACCATAGTATAAAGTGACGTAATGTGTGTTCCTCATTACTCTTAGGTCATATCATTAACACAGGCTTCCCTGTTCGAATCCCTGGGTTTGTCATTCCTCTTTATCGGCTTCTTTCTACTCGTAAAGCGTTTATCCTTGTAAGATTCAAAGCTGACCCGGTTCGTTAATTTACGTGAAATTAATTAAGTTTCAAAGAAATTATTTCCTAAATTGGTTCGCAACTTACCTTTCAGTTGCCTGTCTAGTTTATTTCTTCACATTGTGCTGAATAGCGTGCAGCCCAACGAAACGAGAGACTAACTGAAATATATATTCCATTAATTTTAGGCGTGCTGCTCTGTCGTGTCGTGTTAACATCGCCACCAAGAGCTATTAGTCAACCCTGACACTAGGTTTCACGATGATTACATCCGTCCATAAAGTCAGCGACCTACATGAGAAGGGACGAGGAAGCCTCCCTACCAACCCCATCGATTTTTTTTCTAAAATGCGTTGAATTTTTCGTGTGTTGATTCGAAACAAGCCACGTTTACAGAGACCCCTTTCTGTTGGGGAAAGTAATAAATCTTCCCCAAAACAAAACTTTTTAAGGATTCCCACCAAGCTTTTCGGCCATGTGAAGTTGTGATATCAAACGCCAAGCTAATCCCAACGAGTAATAGTTCGAAGGTTCAATGAAATATATGAAAAATGCTTACTGCATAATTTTCTATTATTTCGTTTAGCGTTTGAAGTTTTAGTCGGTGGGATTAGCGTATGGAAAGGGCACAGCTACCAGCGGCAGCAGCGGCAGAGTGCACCGGCCTCGCCATTCCATCGTCCAATCAAGTACCTCACCCTGTAGTGCCATCTGTTGACGAGATTCGCCTTCAAATTCTGGTTGGGACACTTTTCCAACGTCTTCGAACAGATGGCGCCATTTACCAAACCTGCCATGCTCCGTCTGTTGACGGCCTTGGACTACAAGTTCGGGTTAACACACTTTTTCCAAAGTCTTCGAAGAGATGGCGCCACTTACCAGACCTGCAGCACTGTTTTTTGGATCATATTTCGGTGATTGTTGTGGTACCAAAGCGGCAACAAAGTTTTAGTCGCGTGAAATGTGCCATTGTCGGGGTTTGAGCTACAAAAAAAAACAAAAAAACAATACGTGTCTACAAAACCTGCAGACAACTTTAAACCAAACGACGATTGGTTCGTAATTTTGAGACCCCTAATGGGCCTCGAAATTGACAGCCCGATACGATGGAAAGACGCATTTATTTCCTAAATGCTGCCTTCCAGAAAGGAGTTGAATTGTTTTTAAGTGGGCGACAACAATCGTTGCTTGCAACAATTTCGCAATGCACGGTACCGAGGTGAAATGTTTCAAAGGACTAACTTAAACACAAGGTTACTTGCTTTCTGAATGCTGGATTTCTCAGTGATAGGGCTTTTTTTAGCCTTCAGTCAAACATACGCATGCGACTTTTCCGGGGCTGCACCAAAGGGGAAATGTCACAGGGTGGCGTTTTCGGGGGGTGGAAGAGAGGGGGCCAGGGTAAGTATGTGTGGGGGCAATGCGCGGTACCGAAGTGAATTGTTTCTTAGGATTAACTTAAACATGGGATTACTTACTTACTGAAAGCAGGATTTCTCAGTCATAGGGTTTTTTTTAGCCTTCAGTCAAACACACGCCAGCAACTTTTCTGGGGCCGCACCAAAGTGGGAATGTCACGGGGCGACGTTTTCGGGGAGGGGGAGGCAGCAAGTGTGTATGGAGGATACGTATGCGTATCCAGGAGGGGGCAAGAGTGTGGGTCTTAAAGTAATTTTTTTTTGGGGGGGGGCATATGTGGGAGCCATTCACATGTTCGATCTACGATATGATAAATTTAAAACCAATAACCAAACACCTGAGGTGCCAGAGGGAGGCGGAACGATATTCAGAACCCACACTATGGGAGTGCAAGAACGGAATGCAACGGGGTGCGGCAGGGGTAGGTGGAGAAGGGATATGCGGGTGGTGGTTAGAATTAGGTGTAGAATGAGCTGAGAACGAGCTTTACTCACCGCATGGAAAAATTTATTTTTCCAAAATAAAAAATGGCGTTAGAGGCAGAAATTTGGTAAAAAAAATCAACGTTATTCACGTCGTTTTTACAACAAGAAAACGTTAAGCTGTGTCACTAACAGGGACTTGATAACTTCTCACGGCCGAAAAGCTTGGTGGGAATCCTTAACAAGTTTTCTTTTTGGGGTATCTGTCACACACCTTTTTGGTCCAAATTGATGAAATCTATTTTTTTTATTAGCAATTATGAGATGGAATAGCTAATCTAGTTTGCTGGTCCATTTCTTTTCTTTTTCTTTGGCGCTCGTTCCGTTTTGAGGAAGCTCTCACATTTTTTCGTGTGATTAGTATTAACTATTGATACTTCAGTATCTGAAATCTTTTAGGAAGGTTTATTGTATTAATTTGCTGTTTTGACTTCGGATCAGTTAAACCTTACCTTAAGCATCCAACGAGTTCGTTTTGGTTTTCCTATTCCAGCTACGTTTGCGTACCACGCAGTTTGGAAGTTTGTTTTAATGTTTTTTTTATTTTCATCAATTACGGCTTGCTGGAAATATACTACGTCGTATACGTTCGTTTCTTTAAACCTTACCTTAAACATCAAAAGAGTTCTGTTTTCTAATTCGTGATACTTTGACATGCGAAGTTGGTCTTTGTACTCCTTGGAAACGCACGGATTTATTTAATCTTCAGTTTTCTGATGAAATTATCATTTGAAAAACCAAAACTGGTAAAAGGGGCCGCCAAGTTCCGAATGGTTCGGCCCTTCAAAGGAGTGACATCAACACACCAAAACATATGCCAAGTTTATCGCACCGCTGAATAGTTCGACAGTTAAATGACAACTAGAACATTGCTATTTTCGGTAGCAATGTTCAAGTTTTCATTTAACGTCGAAAGCATTATTCGGTGCGATTAAGTTGGCGAATGTTTTGGTGTGTTGATATCACTCCTTTGAAAGGCCGAACTATTCGGAACTTGGCGGCCCCTTTTACCAGTTTTGGTTTTTGATACGATATCACTCCTTTATATTTAAATTGTGTATTTACTCAACTCAACTACCGTGCTGATTTGTAATAAAGTGCCACGTCAACAAGAAATTGGTTTTCAGCACTTTGCTACTACATTTTGCCAATAGGCCGAACCATTCTCAACTTAGTCAGCTCTTTGTAGGTTTTGGCTTGGTTTTAATTTTGTTGTAATTTGTTTTATTTAGTTAGTTTTGGTGGGTTGATATCACTCCTTTGAAGGGCCGAACCACTCTCAACTTGGTAGCCTCTTTACCAGTTTTAGGCTTTGTTTATTTTGCTTTGTTTTTACAGTTGGTTTATTTTTCGTGAATTGGACGTGAATACAATTTCTTTGGCAACGTTGTTTAGATTTGGCCGTCCAATGAGAGACGATGCCGACAATACTAACAATGGTTATAACAATACTTTCGTACCTACGCGTCCACCCACGCCATCCCCGTTACGCCCCCAAGCTTTAAACCATAAAAGGTACCCAGTTCGTATTGTACTGCACCCATTCATCCAATTTCATAGCTTGATGCCTTCCCGTTATCTCGGTATCGATGAATAATCACCCTATGAGATTTAACATGGGGATGAGCGGATTAGTAGCTAGCTAGTAACTAGTAACACATTTTCAACGTTATTGAGGCTCTGATTTTGCATTGAAAGCAGCTTAGCTGGCATTCCTACACGAGTTAATTTTTGTCTGGTGGATCATTGCTCTCGATTTCAAAACAATTTAAGCTTTTGTACCTCATTATAATTTTTCCCCAAGTACCTGAAATGTGCCCAACTATGATTCAAGATATAAGATACTGACGCTATGGCGTCGCGCTACAATGGTTTACAACCTCGACAATTGAATTGATGTGATGTTTGTTGTGATGTTTGTTGCCTAACTTAGCGCGACACACGCTAGTGTGTCTATATTGGTTGATTAGCATTGTTTTAATGTTTGTATTGTTATGAAACATTGCTTCAAATGTAATAGAGTAGGTTATGGTGGAATTTGACTGTGACTATGTGTTTCTTTGAAATGTTGTCAAGTAGGTTAAGTTAGCTGTAAAGTAGAAGAGAGCGCATAGCGTTGGGCTTTTGTGTATTCTTTCGTATTTAAATTTGAAGTTGAACTTCACCCTCTAGACAAACCAAAACCCTTCAATCGTTTGTCTCCGTCTTGCAGCGTCAATAATAACAATGTTAAAATATAGCAAAATATTCAATCTGGTCATTTAGCGGTCCCTAACTCCTGAAACACTTGACCAATTAGAAAAGACTTTATGGAAAGAGCACATATACAGAGCAATACCTATTAAATGACCCATAACCTAACTTTATTCACCTCATGGAAGAATTTATTTTCGTTAAAAAAAATGGCGTTAGTAGAAGGTAATTAGGCGAAAAATCACCGTTATTCACGTCGTTTTTACGACACGAAAATGTTCAGCTGTGTCACTAACATTGCTTTTCTGTTGTCAGGCAACCAAAGTCTCCCGATCAAACAAGGATCAGCCTTTTCTATCGCATTGTTATTTATCCTCAGCAGATAAACTATACCTTAGCTGTAAGGCACCAGTATCTAGTGGTCGCCATGCTTATGGTAACCTACTTAGCAAGCTTGGTCTTGAGTTGCTGGAACTGCGCCGAATAAAATTTGATCATATTTTGTCATATACGGTTCTACATGGGACGATCTCCATTGATCTCCCGTTTTTCGATCTTGCCCCTAGCAATATTTGTACCAGGGACCACAATCTGAAGCTTGCTGCACAATCTTCGCATCTCGGCTATGGTCGATATTTCTTCACGCTATTGGTTGTTCCAATCTGGAATGCACTTGGGGCAAAGACAGTGAATGCCCGAACTGTTTCTGATTTTCGCAGGCTACTGGCTTTGGAACGGTTGAATGTGTTTCTTAAGCGCCCCCCTGGTCCGCATGCATTAAACTCTGCCACCAGCAGATCCCCCCCCCCCCCTCCCCAATCCCTGTTTTTGGACCGGTGTTAGTGGCTCCCTGTCCTTCCGTCTTCTCCCCACGTAACATGTGGAAAATTAGTATATTACATACATTTTTCTGGGTGTTATCATTTATCTGGGCGGGTGACCCACTACCGTGTGTCTTAATTTTATTTGAAAATACAAGTTTATAAAATGTAACTAGGTGTTTAAAAAGCTCCATAAGAACTGTAAGTAAATGATAACTATGATACTAAATAAGTTAGCAAATGATAAGTACGCAATGAGTCAGCGGTGAGCAAGTGATACTCATCATTTCATAGGAATGAAGAGTAACGATGGGGAAGTGAAAAATTATATTTATAATTAAAACTTTATTTCGTGTCATCAGGAGTGTGTAAAGTTCATCGGAACGATGAGTAACCAACTCTAACTGATTCCGTGTATTGTAGGGGTTGCCGAGACATGTAAGTATCTTGAACCATCAAATCGTAACCAGTAGATTGAAATTTTTGATTCAATCGTTTTCGAGATTCGAAACAACGTCTGAGCCTGCAGATATGCACACAAACCGATATGCCGAAAAAGGCATCGTGATATGAAAATCAACCCTTTTAAAATTTACCTATTATGTGGATGCTTTTCTGTAGTTTGCAAATTCGTGCCACTCGATACATGCAAGGACAGAACCTGAGTAGTCCAGCAATCGTAGTTCGAACAACTATTTATATAGTCATAATTGAGTCACTACATCGAAACCTTTTCCCTCCCTTTTACCATGTAAAACCTTGCAATGCAAAATGGTTGACTTTTTAAAAATATTTTCTTTTTTTCTTAAAAGTAATTTTTAATTTTGTGATTGCTTGTGATGTGTTTTTTTTAATACTGGTAATTCACGTATTATTAAAGTATTACAGCTTCTGTTTAATGTTGCAACCCTGTGTGCATTTTATAGTACTATCCAGATCTTCAAATGACACAGTGGCACAGCAGCTGCAAAGAGAATACCCAGCACGAGAGACTATCCTGTGATGGGACTACACAGCCCTTACACTGACGTCTAAATTCAGACAATAATAATAATAATGATAATAATAATAATAATCCTTATTATACTTACTGCACGAAACTCAAAGAGTTTGTATGTGCCAGATACATTGTATATTATAAGAAAATCAATAAAATAGTTTAAATTGCATAAATTGGTTAGTAAGTTTTGTTATGTACAGAATATTTACACTTGTTAGTCATCACATACACAGCCTTATTTACAAATAACATTTCAAAATTAATCGTATTTATTTCTCTGACAACAGCCATTTTTTAATTTCTTTTTTCATAGTATATTTGCAGTTAATTTGTCGTAGATTTTCAGGTATTCTGTTAAAAATGTTTGGTATTAAAAATGGAATATTTCTTTTACATAATGGAACATAATGGATTTTGTCCATAATGGAACTTCAAGCCAGTTATTATTTCTTCTTACATTTCTGTTAACAGGTATTTTGAATTCGTTTTTAAAATGATTTTGCGTTATAATGCTATATTCAAAGATTTGCTTAAAGTTCAAAATATTGTTTTCTTTCATAATATCTCTTGTTTTTTTGTTTTACTGCTTTATTGAGTACTTTCAGTAATCTTAAAATCAGTCCATTATAAGTTGACCCATAGATGTTACTAGCATATCTAATTTGTGATAAAATCCAAGCTCAAATAAAATTTTCTTAGTCTTATTACTGATTAAATGTTTAACTTTATACAGCACTGGTACAGTTTGCCGTACTTTTCTGATTAAATGTTCTACATGATCGTAAAATTTCCAATTTTTGTCGATTTCAATGCCTAGGTGTCTTGTCTTAGTAACATTGTTTATAACAGAACAGTTACAGTATAGTCTATTTTTAATTTCGCATTTAGAACTGTGAAGATTAATTGTGTTATTACTAATTTTCAAATGTGATGTCGAAATTACCATTATCACCAATCCCAACCAACAGTGCAAAATAACTAAAGAATTTTGTTTTCTTTCTCCTTTTTTAAAATACGCTCTAAAGAGCGTAAGTCAGTAAAGAGGCTGGGGAAATCACTTCATTAGGCTGTTCGATTACTTCAGTCTAATGACAGCAAAAAAGTCTACAGAACGTAGGAAGTATTTGAAGATTACAGCTGTGGCAGCCAAAACAACATCAACAAGTAAGTGGTTCCAAGATGGGACAATTCTATTCGAAACGAAAAATTTATAACAATCACGTTTGAAAAGATTAACTTCAAGGTTAGAAGGCTGTCCTCGAGTGTAGATGTTGTCCTTAGTGGTTACCAAAACGTTTTCTACGGAGTAACATTTTAAGCTTTTTAAATTATCAGTGTAGGACAAGTGCTGGAGACCAGGACGGTATTTTTTTAAGTGTTTTTGAACTGACTCAACGAGGTCAACGTCTCCTGCAAAGTATGGTCGGACTGGCATACTCCAAGATCGTGTGGACGAATACCTTCCAAGCCCAAACCAACGTCGGGGTATCCTAAGAAACGATGAGCTTCTAATCATAGCAGCTCGCTTCCTTTAGGTGTTAACATTCATCCTGCAGTTGAAAGATGGTTTGAGGCCGCTTGTATTCCACACATCCAAATTCTTAGCTTCAGTAACTTCAGCAAGATGCTTATGAGCCAAAGAGTATGAGGAATTGCGGTGTAGTCGGTGATGGGTACAGCATTCTCAGCAGAAATAAGCTGCTGCCACAGAACTGACCATTCTACCGTTTGGTGAACAGATACCAACAAATCCTCCTGATTCTCGTCGTCGGCAACAACTCTTCCGAGCTTAATATCGTCTGCAAATGCGTACTTGTTAACAGCAGCACTAGGGCAATGTCAATCATTGAGGTGAATTAGAAAAAGAAGAGGACCCAACACTGACCCTTGAAACACACCACTGAGAAAATGTCTGTTCAAAGAGGAGGTTGTCCCAATGCAGACTTGCTGATGGCTACCAAATAAAGAGTCAGAAAAATCCAGTTAAAGATACTTACCTGAAACACACAGCTTTTGAGTTTATACCAAAGCTGCGTGTGGATTACAGAGTCAAAAGCATTGGCAAAATCAATGAGGATGATAATTATAACGGGAAGCCCAAGTTCAAGCGCCATGGACCAATCATCCACACAGTGCAAAACCTGCAGGATTGTAGACCTGCCTGGAAGAAAGCTGAGATGACCGAAGACCTGCTTAAGGGTGATGCTAGTAGTTACTAACACCACCATTAAGAAGAGAGCAACTTACCAAAATAAAAAAAAAATTAAAAAAATCTGAGCTAGGGGAGCATGAATAACCAGGGTCAGTTCCTTGTAAAGCGTCACAGAACAGCTGTCCAGACCAACATAGCCACTGTTATTAAAGTAACTAAACAAACAAGCTGGACTTTTTCTAGAGTAATAGTAAGTTTTTACCCATGCGACAAGTATTTGCTTTGAAAGGCGGTAGAACCAATTGTCACCCATAAAATTCCCAGAGAATGCCTTAACAAAGGCAGTAGCTTTAGCAATATCCTCATTCAATCGATATCCGTTAACCTTAATTGGTGGAATATAACGATGCCCGTCAGTCTTTGATTTAATATAGTTAATTAGGGAGGCAATTTTTTAATAACATTACTTTCACTAAGAACAGCATTTGCAGAAACACCCGATGTTAATTCTTTGCTACAATTACGGTAACAGTCAATGTTGAATGATGATTTTTTTTAGGAGTCCTCCACAACCGTTTCATCTTGGATCGAAGATTAAAAATGGCCATAAGTCAAGAATGTTTGGCACTGCTTTGCTTGTAATAGGAACTTAATAGGAACTTAATAGGAACTTAGGAACTTGAGGAATCAAACATTTCAGCAAGGTCAGATGATCAGTCAACACTAGTTGGTAGGCTCACAAAAGTTATAACCAATTTTTGAAAAGTTATGGCCAACGTCAGCAGTAACCCTAGGGGCAGACGTTGATTGAATACCGACAAGAAACCGTATTATGGTAGCTGTTTGAAAAATGCTCGATCACCTAAGTATGATTAACCAATTAACGGCAATCAGCAAGGACCAAGTCCGAAATGTTTTCACCACAATGAGGCTCGTTGCCAGTTGGTTAAACTACAAATTGCAAACACAATCGAAAAAATGAATCTGAGCTTTATCCTTAACACTTAAAGCAGTCCAGTAAATCTTGGACATGATGAAGTCACCGTTAATGATGTTAGGACTGCAACACCTGATAAAAAGATGAAATAACACGTACAGATAATGTTATTCTCATTGTACTCAACTGGGATGTAATCCAATGGAAGCGGTTGTTGCAAGCCCAAAGTATACTTAAACCGGTTGACAACAGAAGGGGATGATAATACGCCTGGAATGGCAGATAAGAACGTGAAGAAGCACACTGATGGTGCTGACAGTGACGCACGACTGCGTTGTCCCATCTTGCCGGTGTTGTGAATCGATGGTGGAATGTTCGACCGAGTGTGACGGTTGTTAAGGGATAGGAGGTCATCGTGCAGTATTGGGAGTGTTCATATGATAGAAGAGGTGCGACGGGTTCCCCGAGGGTACTGCAACATCTTAAGTACGAGTGCAGAACTTGTACGGTCAGGGAGAACGAGGGTTGAGACGAACGTCGTTGGAAGCTTATGGAGTCATGGACGTGAACCCGGGAGAGGGGACGAGCAGTGGTAGTCGCAGAAGTAGTGAAGATAAATTTTAAGAGTGGCACATGGAATATGATGAAAGAACGAAGGAAGCACTGGCAGAAGTAGAGGGACGAAGCTGTCTGACGTTTGGCCAGACATAGCAGGATTATGCGACAGGAACCAAGGGAATCTGACTGATACCATGTCAAAGGTAAGGCATGTACAGCCAAAGCTTGTACGATGGTACAGTCTATAGGAAGAAGGAGGGCGATGAAGGAGGAGAAGCAGAGCTGAGGCGATGACAGTCTGGTGTACACGACCGGTTGGTGATGCACATATGGAAGTGGCCATTAGCGGCAAGTCGGTGGAAGAATCGTTGGCTTGAAGAAACCAGACTTGAGGAGCCTTAGTTTAGACAGACTGTAAACGACCGCCAGCAAAGGATGACAGCTATCAAAGGATAACAGCCAGAAGGGCTGTAATGACAGGAGCAAAGGATGACGGACGGGAGAGCTGTAAACGATACCCTACGAAAGACGGAAAGGCTAGAAACAGCAAGTGGCAGGCTGCAAAGGACGACAGGCAGCAAAGGACGAAGCTCGAGAAGAGCTGCAAGCAGTGGTTGACGACGGACGATAGGCAGCCTGCAGTGACAGGCCTAGCGATATATATGCAGACATATCACTACCTACTGATGGTAGAGGAAACGAGACAGCAGCCCTTCAGAAGAGGCCCGTGTAGAAGCATCGACAGCTGCACTGCTAAGAGTTGAAGCTGGATCAAGTAGAACAAAGAACGATGGCCAGCAAAGGCACGGCAAGCAGCAAAATGGGTCGATCCAGAAACATCATAAACGAAGGGAAGCAAGTGCACGCCAATGAATGGGACAGACGATGTTGCAGCTTTGATCTTGCAAAGTCCAGCCCGGCGGTCAAAAAGCCAAGGAACAAAGCCGTAAGCTGAATGCAAGGGCAGGAGTTGGAGCGTGTGAATCAGTGTCACCGTCAAGCCATGGCGGACTATGGCAGGTGTTTGGGCGTCCGACGAACGAGCGGTCTTCCGAAGAAGCTGTGCTGGAGGGGTTAGAGGACGGTTTCCTCCTTCTTTTATGGAAGTAACTTTGGTCTTGCAAAGGTAGGTCTAAAAGGACAAGAAACGAAGCCCTAAGTCGTTCACAGGGGCAGGAGGCATGGCGTCAAAAGCAATGTCACCGAGTTGGTGACCACGCCAGACGAATCGGTGGCAGACAAAGGAGTGGTCGTTGAGGGAAGCCATGCTGAAAGTGTCCATGGAAGGCCTTTTCCTTTCGTTTTTTCTTTTGGTTTTTGGTGTGTTGGAGGACGAAGGTTGGTCGTTAGCAGAACGACAGCGAAGAAAGCATCCCAGAAGCGGTATGAGGTTCAAAAGTGAAGAGTGAAGAGTGGTGACGGCAAACAAATGGTGACAGGCAGTGACCGATGAAAGGCGCGCCTGCGAAGGGTCAGCCGCAGCAGGAGAGGATGGGAACCCAGAAGAACGCAACGAACGTCGAGCGAAGATCGTGAGAGGTGGAGAGGAATAAAGAGCCAGTCAATAGGGTCTAAGTTGATCTTCCCTGAAGCACACCAAAACGAAGATGTTTGCTGCTGAAGTGTGTCTTTTGATGCTACAGCCTTTAACGAGGAAGAGGGGCAGGAGTATCCAAGCATGACATGGATTTGGTAATGAATAGAGATGAGCAGGAGCCACGGCGTAATAAAAGAACGAGGCACAGAACAAACGTACAGCAGCAACTATCATGATCTTTTGCATATTACACCAAGCCACAGGCTCGTACAGCGAAAGCATGTATGTTGAGCTCAGCCTGGAGGCAAACACTGAATGACGAAGGGGCAAGTAGAAAGACCCCAGTCCTTGACAGGATCTGTAGCAGGAAATGAAGACTTATAGAGAAAACAGTCGGGAATAATGTCTGCGACGGTCTTTTGAAGGTCTGGTAGAGGGATTGCCGTCAGCGAAGGAGGCAATGAAATCATGAGGAGAGTCAGTGTTGCTGGAAATGATCGAAGGGTGGCAGGCATCCTCAGCGATGGCAGAAGCTGCATCGAAGCCACTGTCATCAGTAAAGGTGACAGTACGTGAAGGCCGAACGAACGAAGATGGAGGCAGTGGCTGACTGAGGACAGAAGGTTGCTTGTTGGATGAAGGCAAAAGTTCCCGGGCGGCCGAATGTGAGTTGTGACAATGCAAAGACCCTGGAGTGTCGAAGAAAGACCATTGTCGCTTGAGAGTGCTGATGGTTAAGGCAACAGCTTGTTTGTAATGTCTTAATGACAAAAAACGAAGGGAGGGTGGGCTTTCACTTGGAGCTGAAGGAGCAAAAGACGTTATCAGTGAGCAGGTGGAACTTCTCCCTTGAAAGTGGCTCTACTGAAGGGTCAATCCTTGCCGAAGGTGGAGGGCTGGAAAAACTGCGTGAAGATCTAGATGAGAAATCGAGTGGTTACACCGAAGGGTGAGCCGAACGATGTTTGTCGGCATCCCATCAGGACTTGAGATGAAGCTTGAGCCAAGAGTAGGCATCCTTGGCCTTATAGAGCTCGGTTTGTAGTGAGCCAAGAGCCGGAGGTGGAACCTTGACCTGACCACAGGGAACAGGAGACTTTGCAGACGACTCCAGGAGAGAACCTTCGGCGGCCGTAGGGAGGGCAGGCGAAGGGCATGGCGACCATGAACTACCCGATGAAGGACGGTTCGTGGGCGAACGACGGCAAGCTGAAGAGAGAGTGGAAAATCCTGGCAGAGGTGGTGAAAGAATGTCCACCAAAACTGGGGAGAGCGAAGACGGCAGAGTATAAATCCGAGTCGAGGTCTCCCTCGATGTGCCTTTGGCATGTGGCGTAAACGATGAAAGAACCTCAGTAATGCTGACCACGGTGTAACCTTCCAGAAGTAACGAACAGTACGTACGATCAGTTCGGACCGTAGAGAAGAAAAGATTAAGTACGGTCGCTCGCAGTGCTTTTATATAGAAGGGGTGCGCATGTGCACAGGGCTGGGTGGCTGGCAGACACTATAACTTTATCTCTAGAGTAATAGCACTTTAGAAGGAGAATGCTAGATTCCAAGTAATGGACACTTTCGTCGGCACACCGAAAATTAAATTAAAATGCCGGTATTTATATGGGTGTCTAATATGAAATAAACATCCGCGTATTTTTAAAACCATAACGCTTCCTTAAAAAAAAACTGAAAAACATAAAAATGACAGCCTAACATAACAGGTTATCCATCGATTTGGCAACAGCATACTTTACACAGCCGAAACCAGGAGGTTATGAAGAGAACGAAGAATGTTGGAGAGTACTGAATCACAGTCAAAGCATATGACGACTGATAGGTGAAACAAAGAGATAATGACTTTGACTTAGTCTGTCGATCCTAGCTCTTTACTTACTTACTCTTGATGAAATAAATAAGACGTCACCACGAGATCGTTAGGTGGAAGAGGCTTCAAATAACGTCTAGGTGAAAAACTACCTTAAGCCATAATAATGCAGTAATATTTCAACGACACATGACACCATTGACTAAGTTAAAGGACGGTTGATACCAACGGGAAAAAAACACTCTACCGTGGTGCCATCTAGCAGCAGTGATATCGTTAACCTCTATCGTTTGCTCCCAGATGCACGACGACGCACTAAATTTTCACACAGTAATTAAGGAGGTGTGTGGCGTTCTTTGTTTCTTTAAAAGAAACGATGTTGTGCATTCCTTCACTTGACGCAAGCAAGTGCTAGATAGTACTAGATGGTGCGAGATTGTGCAGACTTTCGTTCGTTGATAACCTGTCTTTAAGGACAAATGGCGTGAAACAACTTTTTTTCCTTGCCTCCATCCAGGTGAAATGAGAACAGGTAAGGGAACTAATGCCTCCTCTAAACATGATCAGAAAATGCCATGAGGTCTCTGATCGATAATTAAGATAAATCGGACTGTAGCAATGGGCGTTTCCTAACAGGTTGGGCGATTTTATATCAATTAAGGCAAGCACTTAGTATATGCATCAGCTCTAACCTTAATATGCGAATATTCTTCGCAAATAAAGACCTGTTGCCTTCACCAGAAATAAAAAAAAAGCCATTTAAATGATGCAGTTGTACTGCCCACTTCATCATTCAACATTTTTTAAGAGCACGAGTCAATCAATACATGTCACACACAACAGTGTCGGTGCAATAGGGAAAATTCAAGAAGGCCAGTACTCGTAGTCATTACCACAACGACTGTGCGTTGTTTGTCAGTGCCTGTTTTCCATCATTTCCTTCTTACAAAACGTGCATTAATGTTGCCACCAGAGGCCACTAAACGCTCATATGTCGTTACCGAGACACGCTGAGTTTGTTCGTTTATTTGTAAGAAGAATATCTAAATGCGTTGATATTTTCGCAGCCATCTTGCTTTTTCACACAAAAAAAGTGGACGTTTTTTTTTTCTTAAACCTTAATGCAGAATGACCGAGGGTACACGAAGGTTTCTTACGTCCTTTTATCTTACGTCGACGTAGCTTAGAGCGCTTTAAGAACGTCCGTGTAACCCGTGAACACTACTTTCAATTCGCTTTATCTCAAACCACCTCGTTACGTCGACGTAAGGAGTTGAAGCGCTTTAACAACCTTCGTGTACACATCTGAAACCCAGTTTCTACGTCGCTTTAAGGACTTCTTTCCTTTGATTGGTTGAAACGAGTGCGCTTAAACGTCACGAAGCTAGGGCGGAACCTGTCACTTCCTTAAAACGAAGTCGAAAGCCCAGCTAGTTGAATGGGGGACATGGAAAAAGAGAGGGGTGTGGTTGATGGGGGATAAGATAAACGTGACGCTACATCGACTTAGCAGAACTTCCGTGTACCCTCAGTAAATTTCTGCATTAAGGTTTCTAAAAAGAGCTACGTGCAGTTTTTTTTTTTTTTGGAATGTCCGTGTAACCACCTCTCTCCTAAAGCGACGTGAGTTCAAGTCTACGTAAGGTAAAGCGACTTGAGAAACCTCCGTGTAGCTTCGGTCTATTTATTTGTACCTGTTTTGTGTTCCATCTGATGAACCGTTTACAAGTTACGCAGTAGAAAACCTGGTTTTTTTTGGGACGCATTTTAAGCCACCATTTAGGGTTTTTATAAAGCTAACCTAGAGCGACCTTTTAAAATGAGTGACTACAAATTATAACCGGAACTGATTTTTTTACGCATTAACCAGCAGCGTTTGATGCCTTGTAACTTTCCCACTCATTGCTACCACTTTATCACTCGTTGCTGCTGTCAGGTAAACACTAATCACGTGCCAAAATCTTCTCGTCTAACCTTTCCGTCAATGCGCGTGCTACAGTCGCTGATCAATGCCCAGGGCCGGCGACGTGATAAGGGGGTCGTGGCGAAGAACAATTTGTACAGGCTCTGGGAAAACTTCTTAGGTTTCTTAACTGAGGTAAGTGCACAAAGTAAAACAGCTTCAAAAAACTTTTTTTTTTATTTGGCATATCGCCAAAAAAAAAGGGGCCCACCTAATCTTGCCCAGTTTGTTAACTAGTCTATCACTGTCGGAATTTTGACCTGTCGGGATTTCGAACCGGGTCACCTCAAAACCAACCCATACTGTGGTATGCAACATTAAAAACACACAGTCAATCCAAACATCATACATCTAAATAAATACGTTAGCAAACATTACACTTATCGAGCCCATTTGGCTTTCCGTCGTGTTTAATCATAAATGAGAGACCGCATCCTGGTTGCCAGAGGTTTGCAGATCTGGTCGAACCCCTGGAAAGGGGATCTTGGCAAACACCCCGCGAGGACTGCCGGCCAAGGTAGCGTGAGAGGCGACCATGCTCCTTCAGAAGCTATGGGAACTTATTCAGGCCAATTCTGAACAATCTTTTGGCCCTACAATGACTGGAGGTTTCCCGGTTCAAATCCCCGGGTTTGATTCATACCTTTGCCAGATATTTCCTTTATCAAAAAAGGCTGGCAATGTTCAAAATTGAGCCGGTTCTACCAAATAAGCATTAAATTGCTTCGGTTGACTTAAAGCTCGAAGAAATGAATTTTTTTTTTTAAATCTAGTTTTTTAGGACGAAAAAACGAGTATGTCAACACCACTGCATAAAAAATCATGATATTCAGACCACCAGTTTTGGGCAAAAAGAAATTTTGAGAAATTATGATTTATGGTAACCCGCATGAGAAATTCCGCGGAAAATCAAAAAATTCAAGAGACTAAAACAAAAGTAACATGGACTAACTAATATACACTAACCTTCGATTGACAATGGCACGCTGATTTTCGTGAACGACCAGCACCCCAACTCAAAAGAAGTACAGCCAGCTGACTGCAACCCTTTGTTTCGCGCTAATGAAGGATTGGCTACAACACCATAGTAAACACTTTTGCCCTGACACTTAATTACGTTCTGTTATTACCGTTGGTAAATAATGCCTGGAGCTACATCAGCTGATAGGACTAGAGCATCGATTTACTGCCACTTGACACATATTTCACCGGAGGTTTTTTCATAGCTAATGCGCTGAAAGGTTTCCTGCAAAATCGTTCCTCCCGTCTACCAAATTTTGATTTATTTGCAAATTATAAGAAATTTCGAGAGAAGAATTCGTCACAGTCCTTAAAATGGGATTGCCACCAAATAACAAGCTGAAGCGTCTATAGCCATTTGCTGCTGTCGAGTTCTGTACTTTCAAGAAGCGAAGGAACACACAAATAAATTTCCTTTTACACAACAAACAAGGCACTTTACCTTCATAGTAATCAAGTGTAAAGTTGGTGCGTCCACGTGCACGAGGGAGCAAGCGGTAAAGTTAACCCTAACGACATCACGGGCGCTTTTTCGCAGCGATCGACCGTTTTGAAACGCAATTTTTGAACCCCTAAATGGGCGCCATCAAGAGACAGTTATGTCGTTAACCTTGAATTTTGCTCCCTGGTGCACGGGGACGCACCAACTTTACACTCAATTATTAAGGAGGCAACGCGGCCTGTTTGTTGTGTAAAAAGAATTTTTTTGGCTTATTCCTTCGCTTGTTGAAATCAATTGCTACATTGAACTAAATAATGGTAGGCGGTCCTATACCACGCGCCGTGGCTGTTTGCTGTGACGTGCATATCACGTGACTGGGCTAGTCCAATCAAACGGCCAAACAGCCGTTGTTCTCGTTCGTCATTGGCTAACTCATGGTGACGTCACGGCAAACAGCCATTGCACATGGTTTGGATGCTGCAGCCTTTCATTCGGTAAATAGGCACCTTTAACGTACAGATATTTCCTAGTAAAATCATTTCCGCTTCATCCAGAGGTTTATCAATTTTATCTGTTAAAAAAGACGTATATCATGCGTGAAACCTTCCTTTTTTAACGTACTTTAATAATTTGTCATTGTATTAGTTATGGTGAAATGGTGTTGTTGTTATCTGGGTTTTGTCGTTTTATTATTGGTTATGCCATTTCCCTGACTTGAATTTCCCCTGGTAAGGAACTGTTTTGCAATATCGATTATTTCCAATTTAATCAATTTGAGCGAGAACTGATTTCATGTGCGCAGTAACCCACTCCCACGCATTCCAGAAACTAAGTACCGCACTTTAACTTATATTTATTTTAACTGACGAATTTTCCGTGGAAGAAAAATAAAACTAAAATTGTGAACTTAGGCTCAAGATACTAAAGCAATATGAAACGATCTCAAAACGTAATAACGATCTTTTTTATATACATTTTTAATATACATCGGGTTAAAGTCCCGATGTATACTTTTATTCCCTACCAATTCTACTGTAACTTAAAAGGACATTCCTTCTCAATGTATTCGAGCATCCTGCGCGAAAATAGCCTTTGCAACATTTTACACGCGTTTGAAGTAATGTTGCAAAACTGAGTCATACAGGAAAGCCAACTTGAAGAAATGCACCTTTAAACCCAATGATTTTCTGTCTTTAACATAGGCTACTTACAACAACAACAACAAAAAATATATTTTGGCCAAACGAACGAAGCAAAACTGTATAGAGACCGTATTATCTGGTAAGGGGATTTTTTAAGAATGCGTCAGAATTACAGTTCACTCTAATTTGACGCCTAACGTCTTGTACCAATTAATAGGGATGGGTCAGTTTCATTTTTTGGAATTTGCTTCCCGTTTCGGTTTTCACTCCCACAAACCCCGGTTTCGGTTTCGGTATCGGTGATTGCCACTCTCCACCCGAGCCATATATTTCTGCGGATATTTCTAGTTTTTTTCTTGGTAACTGTAGTATTACTAGCTTCTAGCTCGCACCTGCTTTCTCTTTCTGCAGCGTCATAAACTATGGGTCTAGCTGTGGCACCATTCTCCTCTACTATTTTCTTTTTAAATGATTAGGAGCTTTGCTATCATTCATAAGTAGAAAATAATAATTATTTTAAAAATTTAAAACAAACAAAAAAAACAATCTTTACCCACGAAATTAACTGACACAAAATATGAATCGGTCGGTTGCCAACCTATCCCTAGCAATTATACTGATTTAGCTCATTTTAGTCCAAATTATGGTGAACTTTACGATGACACCTGGCTAAAAGAACAGGAAATAGCTGGTGTCTTGGGGAAGGTTGGTTCAAATCAACTCGAATGTGACTGTGTTCGTTTAATTGCTCAAGCCTTGTGCTAATGGTAATTAAACATTTAGTACTAACGGCAACTAAATATTTTTTTTCTGGTAGCCACTTCAGATATTTTTTTCATAAACGATTCTTTCTTAAGAAATTCGCCAATCACGTGGAACACAATGAACAGCTGTCTACAATGAACAGGGCTGTGTATCCTGTGCTTTGCTTTTGTAGTTTACTTTTCTACTGTGTAAGCGTGTGTCGTTTAATCGTCTGAGTGTTTAAATGCATTGATAACTTAGCAATAATATAGCTTTTTTTAACACCAGTTAAAATTGCATAGCATAAAGTGCAAATTACATATTTGTCATTCGCATATTGCCACAGTTCGCATACCGCGAACTTCTGAAAAACTAAATTTATCTCTACAGTAGCTGAACCCCGTGCCCGTGCGCACCTAAAGTGTTTAGGCACACTGGCTAATAAACGCCGATTGTTGTTCACTTCGCTAACTCAATCAGTGCACCCTGTGACTCAAATCACCCACGCCACTGCTAATGCTCCTCCTCCCCCTTTTCTACGAAAATATCTACCACCATGTGTCTCCCCCAACCCACTTTTCTAATGATCCATTCTATTATATTCTTTCTTGTTCATGTTCATTCTGGCGTTAATAAATGGGGTTCAAGGCAGTCTCGAAGGCGCCATTTCGAGAAGCATGCTGTGCTGAAAAGCTTCCTCCAATGCTTCCCTCAACCAGACGCGCGGTGCCTTTGGTTCTTACTTAACTTTTAAAAACAGTGTTTAAAAGTAGTAGTTTTGATTTAAACGATATTATTATGTAGATACCATTTCAAACATGGACAGCATCTGGCTTTTTGCCGTAACCATAAAAGGAAGTGGCGGGATAATGGTACGGCGTTGGCTTTTGTAAGCTTCGTGTTAGGGTTTAGAATTTGAGAGCATTATTGTAAGAAAATTACTTATTAAGGATATAAAAAAGGATAAACATAATTAGGATTTGAAATAGGAAAAGTCGTAGGTAACCAACCCTAATGGAAATTTGAGAATCGATTGAAAAGTTTACGTACTAAATCCAACAGCCGATGAAACAGCCGTGAGTGAAAAAAAAAAGTTCGGTTAGTTTATGATGGAAATTTTAAGGAATTAATATTAAAGGAATCTAAATTAGGATTTCTTCGACTCCTTGCTAAGAAGTGGTTAATGGATAATTAGCCCAAGTATAGTAAACAAAAACGCACTACGCATTAAGACGCATTCAAAACTTTGATGAGGCCATGTAACTACTCGGGGAATGGGCGAGGGGTTTCAAGTTCAAGAACTCAATTCCAATTCATTCCTCACTGGATAGCTAGGGGCCTATACGCAGAGTACCACATGTTAGGCATCAGCCAGAATTTATCCTTCTAACTGACGCTGTAGGCTCAAGAGGTTCTGACCGTTCAGTCCAAACCTTAAACACCAATTACCTCGAGCTAACGATTCTGTCCCGTTTTATACCCACCCGGGCCGGGGCAGAACAATAGGATCTTGCCTGAGGCAACTGACGAACTAGCTCAATCCGGTTCCGACTGGATTCGTAGCAGACTCGTGCTGACACCTGGCGGTTGACAGTTGTCCAATTCATAAGTCTTCAGTAATTGGAAGGCTGGCAGGCCGCCATGATTAAGGCAAGCCGAACTACGAAGTGTAAGCTCCGTGAGTTGCACGCTGCCGTCCATGTGAGTCGGTTCAGCCATACATGAAGGCTTAGTACGGGACCGGTCATTATTTATCGTTTACAAGGTTTTGAAGGTATTAGTACCATTACTGCAAGTATAGTTTTTACAACAGAATTTCGTAGAAAAACCTCGGCACTTGGTTTCTTGGCTTCTTCTGTATTTAAGGGGCTGACTAAGTACGGATGTGGGCCCTCAAGCAAACTGTGTTTATCATACTTATTGTGAGAGATGGGTGTAAGGAACATTTTGTAGAACATGTTTAACCCAACATGTCTTTTCGTTAAAAAGGAGACCCATTTCCTTACGACTAACGATAACGGTGGGTGTGGAGAGCTAGTTACTTATTTGACTACAGAACTAATCTTGGCTACAGGAATCATCTACAGACAGTCGCAATAAGTATACGAAAAACGCTTTTTGGGGGGGATGGGGGTGGTCACATTATTTTTGGACCTTGACTGGGGGTCAAGATTTTTTCAGGGTATTAAAGGAGGTGGGAGGTCATCGAAAATTTGGTGGTCACATTTTCATTTCCTCCGCCCCCCTCCCCATTCCAGCCATAAATAATGACCGGTCCTTAAAGTGAGAATAAATATTCATAAAATTTGAACCCTCCTCGCCTCCCCCCCCCCCCAAAAAAAAAGAAAATTGTTTTCGTTACTCATATGTCAAGTGAAGTTATTCTTTAGGTATATAACAAGTAATAAAGTTCGTGTTCTGTGTCGTGTGCTTCCGTCTTTATGATTGTTGCGTCGTCTGCTTTTATTTTTTTTTCAGCTCAAGAAGAATTATTTCGACAAATTATTAACACTGGCGATAGGGTTAGCCTAGGGTCTCTGTGTTAAAGTCTCAACTTTGAGAGCTTATAACTCCGTCAAAAGTGAACATTTAAAAACCAAATTTGGAATCTAGCCTCGACTAGTAAAGGCCTCTCTACAGTCTAAAAATTGTCTAAAAATTGCGGTCCAGCCAAATCCGAAATCCAGAGAAGGACCAAATACACAACTTCTTGTTCTTCTTGTTCTGGCGATACTTTCGTCTATTCTTTGTACAGGTCAAACAACACCACCAAAAATCATGGGAATAGGCTCAAATCATGGCTTCCTATGTGGACATGTGCTTTTTCAAGGTTATTTTAGTTTAACTGAATTAATTATTTAGAAAAAAAGCCATCACGTGCTAACTGAAACAATGCTTCTTATCCTGATTTAAAAACAAATCTAGACACACGCTAGTGTGTCGCGCCAAGTTAGGCAACGAACATCACAACAAGCATTACATCAATTCAATTGTCGAGGTTGTAAACCATTGTAGCGCGACGCCATTGCGTCAGTGTCTTATATCTTGAAGCATAGTTGGGCACATGTCAGGTACTTGGGAAAAAATAATAATGCGGTACAAAAGCTTAAATGTGTGCAAATCTAGAGCAATGACCCACCAGATAAAAATTAACTCGTGTTTGAATGCCAGCTATGCTGCTTTCAATGCAAAATCTGCTCCTCAATAACATTGAAAATGTGTTACTACCTAGCTAGCTACTACTACTACTACTAGCTAGCTAGTCCGTTCATCCCCATGTTAAATCCCATAGGGTGATTATTCATCGATTCCGAGATAACGGGAAGGCTTCCAGCTATGAAATTGGGCGAATGGGTGCACTACAATACGAACTGCGTACCTTTTCTGGTTTGGAGCCTGGAGGCGTAACAGGGATGGCGTGGGAGGGCGCATAAGTACGAAAATATTGTTATAACCATTACCATTGTTAGTGTTGTCGGCATCGTCTCTCATTGGACGGCCAAAGTTCCGACAATGAGAACGTGTATACTGACGTGCGTGCTTAGACACACACTAGTGTATCACGATAAATCTAAACAATGTTGCAAAGAAATTGTATTCACGTCCAATTCACGAAAAATAAACGAAGTGTAAAAACAAAGCAAAAGTAAACAAAGCCAAAAACTGGTAAGGAGGCCACCAAGTTGAGTGGTTCGGCCCTTCAAAGGAGTGATATCAACACACCAAAACTAACTAAATACAACAAATTACAACAAAATTAAAACAAAACCAAAAGCCAATAAAGAGGTGACTAAGTTGAGAATGGTTCGGCCTATAGGCAAAAGGTAGTAGCAAATTGTTGAAAACCCATTTCTTGTTGACGTGGCACTTTATTACTCATCTGCACGGTAGTGGACGAGTGATATCATATCAAAAACCAAAACTGGTAAACGGGGCCGCCAAGTTCCGAATGGTTCGGCCCTTCAAAGGAGTGATATCAACACACCAAAACATTCGCCAACTTAATCGCACCGAATAATACTTTGGACGTTAAATGAAAACTTGAACATTGCTACCGAAAGTGTTCTATTTTCATTTAACCTTCGTATTATTAAGCGGTGCGATTCACTTGGCGAATGTTTTGGTTTTAACAGTTTTGGTTTTTGATGTGATTCTCCCTACTGTAACGGAATTCTCTCAACGTACAAAAGGGAGCGTTCACAAATTACGTAATGCCTGGAGGAGGAGTTCAGCTAATGTGTTACCATCTGTTACGATGGGGGGGAGGGTGTGTATGATGAAGTTATAAGTAACACTAATTTTTCTCTATATTTTTATCTACAAATTTTTAGCTAAACTATTTTTTTAACATCTGTTTAACGACTTATTTTTTTTTTTTTTACAAATATCTCGTTATTACACCCCTAGGTACTACGACTGCTCATAAAATCAAATTCAATAAAAAAAACTGTACAACTGGAGGGCAGCGGGATAGGGGGAAGAGGGTTAAAAATGTTACGTATTTTCAGGTGGGAGGGGTCAAGCCAAGTGACCACTGGTGTCACAAAGGGGGACGGGGGTCTGTTGAGGCTAATTTAAGTGAACCGATCTACTACCATTTTAACGTATAAACGCAAACACGTTTCTAAACACAACTCACATTTAATGCAAGGCAAACGGCTTACAAAATTAGCAAAAACATTTCAAAATAAACGGAACAAAATGGTGATGTTGTTCCTGGCCTAGCACAGTCGAAGTGAGGATTTTGGCAGCCCTCACGGCTGTTACAAATCTTGGTAACCAAGGGAACTACTCTTCAGCATCTTCCGTTACCGAGTTGCACACCATCCACCATATCCGGGCTAACCGGTTGTCACCAGTCCCAAGCTTGCACACAAAAACACCAGGAACTGGGAATTCCAACACATGGTCATTAGCCCTGTTGTCACACAAACTGTCACACAAATACCTTAATGGCGACGGCCAATTTGGTACGTCTTAACAGGGTCTAAATTGCTATAAAAAAAACTATTCCGTAATTTGTAAATGCTCCCGTATGTCGGCGTAGATAAATTCCTGTTGGATTCCTGAATACTGGTCGGTACACTTACAATTCCTACTTGTTAAAAATGTGAACGCATATTCGTAATAAGATAGCGTGCAGTGCAGGAGCAATTCCTAATGTTCCGCGTAGGAATGGTACCTGACATTCAGTGTAGATACGAATCCTACACCATAGCATGTATAATTGGTTCTACTGTTCGGTGTAAATAGGAGTCCTTTCCGCGTAGGAATGGTGCATTACATTGAGTGTAGATACGAATCCTACACCATAGCATGTATAACTGGTTCTACTGTTCGGTGTAAATAGGAGTCCTTTCCGCGTAGGAATGGTGCATCACATTCAGTGTAGATTCGAATCCTACACTATAGCATAGTTCATACTAACACTGGTGAATATTAGATATGGAGCTGGAGAGATGAAGTCCTCACTCTTCACGTGTACTGCTGTGTTTTTTGGTTGTTCCTTCCATTTTTTTCCCAAGTAAGCAAGTATTTGAAGACATAGGTCATTTTTTTTTGTGGGAGTTGTGGGGAGAGGGAATTGCTCCTTCCTGCTTTTTTTTTTCCAAATACGAAAACAGATGACAAAGTAGAGTTTTTCTTTTTTATTTTTATTTTTTTTGGGGGGGAAGAAGGGGAAAGAAATTCCTTTTCTCCAACTATTTATTTCCAAATACGGAAATACATGAAAAAGCCGGATATTTTTTTTTTTGGGGGGGGGGGGGGCGCAGAATAGGGG
>JAHWFP010003618.1:129806-148135 GCA_023313725.1 Lithobius niger
CAACATAACCAGAAACCTTTAACTCCTAACTCCGAACCTTATCACACAACCTTTTGAACCTTATCAAACAACATAACTAGTCAATACCACCAGCTTATACCAGATAATACCAGTTAAAACTGGTCAATACTAGTCATTTCCAGCACACACGTACTACCACCGCAGGACAGAGTGGAACAAGGAGTAGGAGGAGTAGATCGCACGTGACTACACTCTGACGACTGCTACTTCTCTCAGCTTACCACGCGTTACAGCAGAAGCCTGAAGAGCCTACCACTCAATCCCTGTCCTAGTTGCGTGAAGCTAGCCAAACGACAACGGAGTTGGCCAAGCGATGCGCACTCAAGGAGAAAATGACCCGGGGTTTATTTGGGCCCACAATCCTCACAGGCTGCAGAAGTAGACCAGCCCATTCTATGACGATGGACTGCAAGAAGAGAGTGACCGGTCCGGAGGCGCGAAAGAGCCCTACCAGCTGAGAGCGGGAGGGCATCGAGGGGCGAACTTAAGGAACTGGTTGGCTGTAGCGAATGCAAATAACGTCCTGTGTCGGCACTAGTCCACTCTCTCTCATAGTCAGCGAGGAAGCACGCACGCAACGATGGACACTTTGACACAGGGTGGGAAATAGGAGAAATGGCATCATCGTCTGCATTGTCCGCCATCTTTCACCAATGGGGCTGGGGCAGATCCGACAGCCGGTTGTGATTGTGAGCACCATCTGTAAACTATTTTGGCGTAAATGAAGTTTTTGATGCACGTAGAATGGAAGTTTCCCAACCTTTACCCAAAGGACACTGATCGAAAATGTCGATGTTGAACAGTGTCGTGTCCAGGGTATTGTCGCTTGTTGCTAGGGCACTGACACCTCACGTGAACATACCAATAAAAATCAAAATGTCTCGGCCCACGCTGGAGTGAACGCGGCTCGATTTGGTCATAATTACGTAAGGGGTTAAGTTCACTTCGGCAATATGAGCAGTTGAACACCCTCGTAAATTCCCGTATTAACATCGATTGCCTTGCTGGTTGCATAGTGTATGCCGTACCTCGTTTGAAGCTTGTGAACAGGTAGGGTGAAGTTGTTTGTTGTCCTGTCGTTCAGCATAAGCAGAATTATAGTAACTCTGGTGTCTTTGTGCTTGTGGTGCACAACTTCTAGCTCTGACCAATAAGATTGTGCGTTATCGTCCTCTAGAATTGGTGTTTGAATGGTGGGAATGAAACATGTTGGATTGTATTATGGCTAGCTGGCCTTCTTGGTCCGAGTAGGCTGTACTGTCAATAAGGAGCTCTTGCTATAAAAGATCGAAAGTCAGTGCTCTGCCACTTCTCGGTAGGGCCTCGCGTACCATCCATGGTGTGGGCCTCTGGATTCCTGTAAGGACCCATGGACATGTTTGACCTTCGGTTAATGCGTAGTCTGTTAATGCATAGCTTTGATATGACTCCACCCAACTCCCACCACGCGCCCCACAGGAGATCCCAGCCAAGCTGGTGCAAAAGACCTTTCCCCCCTCCATAAAATACCCCTTTTGCCTGCTTCTCATTGCACCACCCCTTCCTGTTTATCCACAGACTGCATGATAAACCTACATCAATCTTTTGCCATTCGTATAGATACAGCAACCATCGGTACTCTACCTAAAATGTTGCTAAGAAACCCAATATGAGCCAGTTCTGAAAAACGAAAACTGGTGTTCCGTCTGGCCGGTAGTTATGGTCAAACGTTTGGTAAAGCTTTTGTTGACTAGCAGTTTTATGGAAATACTGGCACTAAAACATAACTGAAAAATTCTTGTACATTTGGCGGTTTCTGAAAGTTCGTTTAATATCTCGCATTTCCCACTGTTCACTGTTTTCTGTTGAAACTGTTTATGCTGGCGATTGCAGTATTTCAATAATTTGTATGTAATATCTGGATGTGGACGGACTGTTATAAGACAATAATTGAAACTGATTATGAATCAATCAGTGGCAGATCTACGATTTCCAGAAAAAAATGGGGGAGTTGCAGTTCAAAACCCATTCGAGCACTAGCTAAGGAGTCCCAGGGAGCATCTTACGCTTCCCAAGGTGAGAGTAGGGCTGATCCCCAGAATTTATTGCATTTGTAGCCGTTTTAGTGCCTTTTCTGACTTCGGGTGATTACGGATAGACAAGTTTCAGCCAAAACATTGTAAATAACATTTTAAAAACATTGTGAAAACATTTTGGATGTACTTGCGGGGTTTCGTGTCTGTCAGTGGAACACCTACGGATTTATCAACCAGGCCTGCAAATAATCATCTTTACTGTAAACAACCGCTGTTGTCAAGTTTTTCATAAAAAAAAAATTCCCACCCCCTTACCCTCACCTACTTTCACACACGCACACACACACATATAGGTTAGGGACTTGGACTTTTTTATGATGGCTCATTTTTATACGATTGTTTTGGGGGCGAACAGCGCACTGCATTATAGGGTTTGCAGGCCAATTCGTCACTTCCACGCAGCGAGGTATGACACTCATCAGGTTTCATACATAAAACCAAAGCGAACCGGACCGCCACGTACAGAACCAAACCGTGCCGGCCACGTGGAAGGCAAAATCACGGTCCGGTTTGGTACGGCACGCTTTATTTCTTACGTGTGAAATCCATATAAGCATGTGCTGGTGTCTGACTGCCTCGATGTGTCTGTCAGTCAGTCAGTCTGTCTGTCTGTACCCACCATAACCATTAACTAATTTTCCGAGTTCGCAAATCAATCAAATTGGCTAAGGGGTTTCGGCTAGTATACAACTAAAAAAAAAAGACAGGAATTGGCCAATTAACGGCCTTTAAGCATATCTCGAGACAGAGAGGGACAATTTCGCTACAAAATACTTAGGATCATTTACAGGCCACATTCGACATGAGCACGAGTGCATTCTGGGAACTCTTCCCGGATGCATAGGGTGGAACCCAGGACCTCTGGCAGGGGTGGCACCACACGTGGGGGTCACTCCCGTCGGGGAGGCTTTGGCCCGGCCCCCACCCCTCTCGTAGAGTATCAGAGATTCCGTTGGGGAAAATTTTATGCTCAATTTTTCTCAGTCCACAAACGCTTGATATTGACCAAAATACTCAGTGCTCCAGGGCTTTTGGACTGAGAAAAATTGATTACGCCATTGCCATGTTCTGAGGATAAAAACAAGTATGCAGTCCCGAATAATAGCAAAAAACGGGGAAAACTCAATTTTGGTTAGCGACACTGAAGTGATGTTTACAGATAGCCTGTGGTGCAGAATTGATTCAATTTAGTAGCGTACTCGATCTCTGCTAACAGTGAAAGGTCCATGAACACGGTAATAAACTTTCCAACCATGAAAAAAATGAAATCCATTTTGACAATTTACCAGTGAATCACTTGTAAGTATTTGCCCTGGTATGACGTCATGCAGGATGGCGATATGTTGAAAGCAGGGCCGTCCGTGAGTTTCTTGCTGAGCTTTTTTTTTTTTATTTTCGTAATGTGTTTATTGAAAGTACACCCATACTGCAAGGCAAGCATTTTGTTGTTGTTATTCTCATTAACCCTTTTTTGCCCATGCCCATTTTTTTTTAAGTCCCATACAATTGTTGCGGTCAGTCGCGGGATTCGAACCGGCTATCACTTGATTTGAAGACGAGGAAGCTAACTACTGGGCTGTTGCTGCTCGCTTTGCTCGGCGTCCCCGGGGACCCCTCACAAAGCTCGCGTTGCGCGTTGGGACTTAGTTGTTTGTCGTTCCGTAGCCGCCTACCATTGGGCAGTAAAGGGTTAACTTTGATCTGTTTTTAGGTGAACAAGGCACATAGTCGATATTTGTGAGAAAATTAAAGCAAGTGTACCATTTTATGCCATGAGTTTCTGGACTGTCAGTAAGCCCCATCGCCACTATTGTTTACTGCGCTCTTTTCTTGGATATCGTTGTTTGACTTCACAGCAGTGAGCAAGAGGCAAAGGTCGTTACAATGACTATCGAGGTCAGATGGTACAATAAGCTTCGCTTTCATAATGTTTTTGGTTACTTGCTGATTATTAATATACTAGAGGAAGCTCGTGCTGCTCTCGGCTGGTGTTCGATGCCCCGTTTTCTGTGTAAATGTCTATCACAGGTAACACACTTGTGAGCTTTTTCTCTAGTATGAGTTTGTACGTATATGTACGTGTTGCAGCAAATTAGTTTTCTGTGTAAATGTCTTACGACAGGTAACGCACTTATTGGTAACGACAGGTAAATGTCATCCGTCACGCGGCACGCGCTAAAAGCGCCCCGTGTAGATGCACCTTTACATAATGGCATTGCAGATATGTATAATAAACAAAAACGGAACGTTAAATGTTTAGAGTAAGGGTCTAAAAGTCAAAACCTAGAAGGAACATGGACAAGGTTTGACAGTAAAGGTCTAGGTGTAAAATTGTGTAAAAGGCTGGTAAGCATTAGACCCTTACTACCCGGTGGTTAGCTTATAGCTCTACTCTATTCGGACAGAAAGTGTGTATGAACGATTGTAGCAGGTTTTCTTTGTTCTTAGAATATAGTTATGGAACTTTAAGAACATAATTTTCTTGTGAAGTTTGGCATTTTGTGTCTTTTGATGCTTTAGAACTTTTTTATTATATTTCGTAGATTTACGGCAGAGAATAACCAGTACAGTTATGCCCTCTGCTGCGAATACCCTGCAATGTTACTAAATCGAAAAATAATTTTCAACATACAGTAAAGCAGTAAACCTATATCATACTACCACTGGATCATCACATGGGAGGATTTCCAGTTTTTCGTGAAAATGTTTTTATTTCTGACCACCGGGTAGTAAGGGTCTAATGCTTACCAGCCTCTTACAAAATTTTAAACCTAGACCCTTACTGTCAAACGTTGTCCGTGTTCCTTCTAGGTTTTGACTTTTAGACCCTTACTCTAAACATTTAACGTTCCGTTTTTGTTTATTAATTCGTGTTACTTTTACAATTGCAGCTAAACTGTAAAACTGAGAGTTTAATACAGAAACCCAAGGCTGACTCTTACTAACACTGGGTATCCCCAGTGTTAACAATAGAAACAAATCCTTTAATCTTCAGTTTTAAAAAAGGGTTTAAAGGGTTTAACGAGCGTTAACCACTCCTGGTCATCTGCCCGAAGCCCTAAGGCCCTATGTCTACAAGGCCCTATGTCTTTAATCTTCAGTCTTGCAGCTGGCGTTTGCTAATTAGCATTGTTGCATAATAACAATGTTTAAAACAATGTAAAACAATCAATCTGGTCGTTTAGAGCTTCATAACCCCTGTACCACTTGACCAATTAGAAAATGCCTTATGGAAAAGGCATATCTACAGAGCAATACCTGTAAAATGAACTAAGAACCGGCTTCATAGGACAAATGGTTTGACCTGTAGAGAGGACAGACGAAAGGTACATCACCAGAACAAGACCAAGACCAAGAACAAGACCAAGAACAAGACCAAGAACAAGACCAAGACCCAAGACCAAGAACAAGAAGTTGTCTATTTGGCCCCTCTCTGTATCTCGGGTTTGGCTCGCCCGAATTTCACAATTTTTGGACTGCAGACAGGCCTTGACTAGTCAAGGCTAGATTCCAAATTTGGTTTTAAAATGTTTACTTTTGACGGAGTTATAGGCTCTCAAAGTGAGAGTTTAACACAGAGATCTTTAGGTCTATCGCCAGTGTTAATACCACGAGTCACGGCTGTTTGCCGTGATATAACCATTAGTTAGCCTCTGACGAACGAGGATAGCTAGCAGATCTTTGGCCATATGAGTGAACGAGTCCAGTTATGCGATACGCGTATCATGGCAAACGGCCGTGGCACGTGGATTTGAAGGTATTGAAGGTATTTGAAGGTATCCTTCAATTGGAGGATTTGGGAGTTCACATTCGAATTTCTGAAAGGTGAATAGTGGAATTCTCTGATCGCCAATTATGCCTGAGAATGTGTGATATCCCTTGGTGCGATCATCGAAATTTTCAACGAGATTCTTTAAAGGAAGTTCATTACTGTCTGGTAGACGAGCACTGAAGGTCTAGCAAAGGTTTCCTTCAATCTGCGTATAAAGACCGCCTATATATCATGTATTGAATTGACGTTGGTCCCATCACATCCAATAGCCATCAATTGCTAATAGTTACTAACATCCACTAAACGATAATCACTATTAACAGTTACCAATATTGTTCAATCTCGTTTTCATTTGAATAATTTAAAAGCGCTTCTGTGAGACATTCAGCAATGACGAATGAATCAAACACTAGGACTACAGATTAATTAGTATCCTTGCCACACACAGGCAGTGGAACACGTGTTAAAATGCTGACAGAAACACCTAAAGCAGTTATGTGGTTAAAAAAGAAAAAAATAATTGGAAATAAGCCAACAGCAAAACTCATACACTAGTTATAACGTAGTTCAGTAAGCCACCTTTATACAATTACGTTTCGTCGGAGTGGCATGACCAGGATTCAAACTAGCTACCCAGTTCGCCCCCAGATCACTTTCATAGCGCCTTAATCGCTATGGCCGCATCCTCCACTGGCATAAAGATAACTCACTGAACCCGTTATTAAGGTCACAACCGTGACCAGGGCTCCATTTGACCAAAATTCACTCGGCCGTAAACAATGGAGAGGGAAGACAGATCATACACTCACAAGGCTCAATAAAGGCGAAATAAATAGACATAAATCGCTGAAAATAATATTAAGGAAAATTTGAAATACGCCAACAGCGAAAATCATACACTAGAAATAACGTAGTTCAGTAAGCCACCTTTATGCACTTACGTTTCGTCGGAGGGGTATGACCCGGATTCGAACCGCCTACCCAGTTTGCCCCAGATCACTTTCATAGCGCCTTAATCGCTATAGCCACATCCTCCACTAGCATAAAGATAACGCACTGAACCCGTTATTAAGGTTCCAGTGACAGGGATCCATTTGACAGAAATTCACTCGGCCGTAAACAATGGAGAGGGAAGACAAATCATACACTCACAAAGCTCAATACAGGCGAAATAAATAGACATAAATCGCTGAAAATAATATAAAGGAAAATTGGAAATAGGCCAACAGCGAAAATCGTACACTAGAAATAACGTAGTTCAGTAAGCCACCTAATTAATATTATTTTCAGCAATTTATGTCTATCTATTTCTCCAATTTTCAGCGATTTATGTCTATTCATTTCTCCTTTACCCCCACAAAAAAACATAGACAGGTAAAGCCTTTAGACGTAATCTCATACTATTGGTTAGGCCTAAGCATTATTAAGTTTGAATTGTTTCAACCAGAGAGATTCGTTTTCAGCAGCGTGTCCATAATGATGTAAGGCAATTAAATGCTTAAAGTCATGGTGCCCAGTCATATACCCCGTGTAAAACTGTTCATTGTGAAGAGGTTTGATGCCTGCCTTTTGGGCTACAAGGCCGAGGTAAACGTCATCGAAGCGGAAATGCCGAGTGTGCAAACTCGCGTTGTACAACAGACGCAATATGTGAATGGACATAATGATAGTACCGCCGGTAACAAATGGTGGGTACTTAAGAGGTGGGTATTCTTGAAGAGAAACGTACCAATCACTCGACTTGTGCCTGTGCGGTTTAGCCCTGAAAAAAACACGCCCTGCTAATAATTTTACGTGATTTCCATTATTGACGGGTAAGTAAAGATGGTCCATGTTTACAGCATAAACGTCATTTGGATACCCAACAGGGTGACTTATGAATCGCAGAACATTTCTCATCGAAATGTAAAAGTCGTCATCGACAAGCACCACAAACTGAGTATTACCGCAGTTTTCCACAACCCAGCGCATCCCCATCATCGTCTTAATTGTATTGTTGTAATAAACGTCGACAAAGTCGCTCTGTATAATGTCACTGTACAATTCTTGTTCGTCCATGACTTCTTGCATCAACTCATTATCGTCGGTAATCCCAAGATTGAAAACTCGGCGGATAGTCACACTTGGGAAGCGTTCTTCCCATCCCCAAGTGTGACGAATGACTTGGCGTCTCTTGAAGTTTTTCACCGCGGATTTCACTAACAGGAGCAAATGAATGGTTTCTCTGTTTCCGCTCGCACTAAGGCACTTATTCTCACTGCGTATGATAAAAGGATAGAGGTATTCGTTGATAGGACGAACAACAGTTTGGTTATTTTTTACCAGATGATAAGCAAGTGTGTGTTGCATAACCGCTACCCGAATTCCAAATTGTACAATAGGTCCAAGCACGCACAAGCAAATAAATAACACTACTGATTTTCTTCTTAGTGCTCTTGATACTGTTTTCCTGCATTTTGCCATATGGATGGGGACTATGGGGCAGTGACACGACGTAGTATTATTGTGTATAACTCTATGGTGGAGCCAGTAACTGGGTTAGCTGCAAGGAGCACTGGGGGAGAAAGGAAGATCGTCCTATTGAAGCCAATGGACTGGATTTCTTAAGCCTATAACGCGCGATTTTTGTTGTTGGAGAAAACAACGTTCTTTTAAGCCTAGAAAGCCGCTCTCAAAGCACTGTCTTGACTAGAAGTGCTGTTGTTTTCCGTTACATTTTAATCTAGTACACCTTGTAGCTATTACCTCCAAATGGTGTCTCGTAGCCAAAATGACGTCACATGACGCTACTCTATATGTTTTCATGAAGTGTTTCAGAAAACGCTAAAAATAGTAAAGAAATAAAATCATAAAATTTAATAAACTAAGCATATACATATGATGTTTCGCGTGTAGAGGAACTCCAATAGTTGTAGAGGCTTGGCTAATGTTAGAGACACATACTGACTTTACTCAGGCAAAACATAGCAATACTCCCATTGCTGGGAATCTACTGTTACACCCGTTGGCATCCATTGATCTCTCTGAGCCCGGTATCAATAGTAACAGTATATCACATATCACCAATACGTGAACAACTCAACAATACATAGTCGCTTCATTCCTATCACGACTTGCATTTCATATAACGTAATGACAGAATGACACCATGCCATCAATATAAATGAGTTCTGAATGTCAGAATTACTCGGCTGAGAGACTCTATAACACATTAGTTTATTTTCTTCATTATCCTTTCCATCTTACACAGTAATTCCTGAACATGAAGCCAGTGACTGGCAAAGCATACGAACGAATGCAATACCGAAACAAGCGAACGAATCCAACGCTAATCTTTACGAGCCGCTTTGCATAGCTCTGCTACCAGGCGCGAATTTGTTGTAGAAAAGATGAAAGAATGAGGGTGTTTTAAAGTTCGAATTTTGCAGTAATAATTGTTTTCCGTACCATTGTAATTATTTTCTACATTCTTCACATTAAAAGAACTTTCACCCTGGTTTAATATGGTAAATGGCTTTGAATTGTTCATGAAGTGCCCGGGACCATTAGCCTTATAGAATGGGCTCCCTTACCACCGCTGCTAAAAAAAAACGGCTTGTCCATCCAACGGAAAACCCTAATATTTCCTAACACATTTGAGGTACAATTATCATCTTCGTACTCTTGCATTTCATGCACCAACCGCTGCCTGGTCACGTAATTTCAACCAAATGACTAACCAAACTATACTGCAAATGTGGTTTTAGCCAAAACGCACACAGAATCCGAATTCAGTCCAAATATTGTCTCTCGCTCGCTCGCCCTGGCAATAAACGAAGATATAAATAATGTGAAACTAGTTTGTTTTATGGTGTTACTTTAAAAGTGTAATATTTCGTGGCGGAATCCTTTAGCCAACGTGTGATCATTTCGGCCTCTGTACCCCGTGAATTATGGTGTTGGTGGTATCTTTCTCGTAGTCGCAAAGCCAGATGGCAACTATACTTGTTTTCCCTGAGAGATCGTGAAGTGAACATCCGTGGATCGTTCCAGCTGCTGAGCATAAAGCGAAGTCTAAGACGTAAACGTAAGATGGAATCTGATCTGATCTGATTCTTTTCAACTTGATACATCAGTGGTATTTTGTAGCACACATCATCGAGTTAACAGGCAGTCTCGTTCGTTCCTGACGTCATTCATTTGTTTTTTACAACACGGAGAAAAATGAGAAAAGTCTCTTTAACTAGTTCTATGTAGAAAGTAGTGATCATTCACTCTGATTCGTGATGAACATTTACAGCGGTGGTAGAATTACCTCACTGGTAGAAAAAATATTTCTGGATGGGTCACGGTTAGGGGTAGTTCGCATGCGAAAGTTCAACTACTCATCCAGGATGTGGTAACTAACTATTCAAAATATTTTATCGGCCTGAAGAAAAGGCCTGCGTTGTAAATGGAATGATTGTTGGCAGTTAACTGAAAAGTTAACTCTTAATGGATAAAACAATGCTACAGGTATACGTAACCTAATATTAAACCGCTGGCTAAAGCTAGGTTCTGACTTTGTGGGCGATTAAAATTAAAGGATGTGCACGAGAAAATAAATGACAAAGCCGAGGGCTAAAGGTTGGGACTTCGTTGTACAAAGGCGCATTTTTTTTATTTCAGGTGGAAATATTAATATTGCAAGTATATGGAATCCGAGTCAAGGGGAAGCGCTGATTGAGTAAGCGAAGCAAACGAAAATCAGTGTTTGTTAGTCAGTGTGCGCAAAAACACATATACGGGATACACGCCTTCCGCAGCAAACACATGAGAGACCAAACCGTCCCAATGTTGCAAACGGTGCATCAAACACCACCCGTACATAGAACGGGATTCAGCTAGTAAATTATTAAAGAAAAGCAAATCATACAAAAACCCCACAAGGGTAAAGGGACCCATCAAGTTTTCGTCATAGCAAGTAGTGATATCATAGCCACAATGGCTACCACCAAGTTTGGTGATCACTCAAACTAAACTGACAACACCGAGGTGTCAGTTAAGATTGAGTGATCAGGGTTGGGCGGAAAACTTGGTGGCAGCCATTTTGGCTATGATATCACAACTTTCTATGGCCAAAAGTTGGTGATTTCCCTTAACCCTTATGGGTTTTTTTGTATGATATTACCCCTTTTGGTCGTATTATGGTTTTGCTTTAGAGTCAGTATTGATTGTAAGCTCCTTATGAAAATACTGCACAGAGTGTCCCAAAATTCCAGAACACCCTCACAACTTTTTCTGGGTTAGAAAAATTTTAAGGGGGGTCAGGGACCCCTCTCAGAAAAGTTCAATGGAATGGGGGGGGGGGGGGAAGGAAAACCTTATTTGAAAGGTCTTTATTAGGCGAGTAAAGTGCTTTGTTATGATGAGCCCATCTAAAATGGCAGCCGGTCAAATATAGGAATTTCCTCTGCATCCCTATGTCTTACTCACGCTAAATACGTCGTTAAAACCGTAAAAAACTTGGGTGTAATCCAACTAAACTGAACGAAGCATTTTGCTGCCATCTACGTCCCTTTACGTCTTCTGTAGCCTGAGTAAGACATAGGGATGCAGAGGAAATTCCTAATGTTTGACCGGCTGCCATATTGGATGGGCTCATCATATCGAAGCTATCGTTGCGGCACTTTAATCGCCTAATAAAGACCTTTCAAATAGGGTAATCCTTTACCCCCTTTTCCATTGAATATTTCTGAGTTGGGACCCCTGGGGCCCTCCCAAGGGGGGCAGACGTAATCCCGGTTGTCCGAAAAGGTAGATCCTCTAACCAAACTTTCATTGCCAGAGTTTCACTATTTTCTTTCAACCCCTTAAAATGTTGTAGGGGTGTTCTGAGACTTTTGAACACCCTATAAAGCTGTTCTTGAACGGCCTGAAAACATTTTGCCGGCCCTCAGCCCAGCCTGCTAAAAATGGTTTCCTTTTGCCTAAAACATACTTAACCTGATAATTTTAGCATTACAGTGTCCTCAATGGAATGTCTCCCTGGAAGTTTTACGGTCGTATATAGCCGCTGCTTGCGTGTCCCTACTGCTCATGTGCAACGCAGTTCTCCTCTATAATATAAGCGAGAGCATGGCCGGTTCCGGCATTCATTTTCCTCTCAATCTGTCAGGCGGTGACTCGAGAGGGGAGCCATGGCGGGCCTTTGGTTAAGTACGTTTTAGGCAAAAAGAAACCATTTTTAGCCGAACGGGCTGAGGGCCGGCAAAATGTTCTTTCTTCTTTGCCAAAACATATTAACCTGATAATTTTAGCTTTATCAGCAAACCTCGCCAAACGTGGTGGCGGGCACCAATCTGACGGGGTGCCCCGGGATGCAAGCGAGCGTTCCCCCAAAAATTGTTATTATAGTAAAAATTCGCACTTAATTCAGAACAAGGTAATGAAACAGGAAGTTGGATCTCTTTCGTTGGGATTGGTGGCCCTGAAAAGGACCGTTGTTTTAATGAGGATTCTTGCCTCCCTTAATGGATGTCCTGCTTCCTTCTATGGATGGCTTGGTTCCATCGTGGGATGGATTGCTTCTGCTTCGTTCTGTACGTGCTTAAGGGGGTTTGACCAAAGTTCTGGATGCGACGATTGGTCCCAGGCGATGTAGTCCCTTCTCTTCACTTGACATGTTCCTTAGGTTGTGGGGGGGGGGGGGGGTGAATGTCGTTGAATGACGCCAGGAAGCTGCTTGTAGAATTTCTTCTATTGGAATGGCATTATGGTGTGCCCATGAAGTTGAAATGGCTCTGACTTCGTGTGCAGTTGCTCTTTTCCTGCTCAGGTTGGCTTTGCCTTAGGCGATGTCGATAGTTTTCCTTATCCAACGGGAGATCATTGCAGCCGAGGTTTCTCCTGATTGGAGGCCGATGGGTAGAAGAAGTTGGTTTCTGCCTCTACGGATGTCTTCGTGCTAAGTTCTGGTGAGGTTGGTGAGGTAGAAGCGGAGTGCTCGGATGGGATAGAGTAGGCGTTCTGGTTCGTCTCCTGTTGTGTTGGAGAGGACTGGGAATGTGATAGGTTTCGGTGGTTCAGACGGTTTCTGTGTTTTGGCACGAAATCCTGCTCTTTAGTGAAGTGTTACTGACGAGAAGTTTGGACCGAAGATGTAGTAGGCTGGGTCTGCAGAAAAGGCTTGGATTTCGGAACAGCGAGCACTTGCTGCGAGTGTTACGAGGAAGACGGTTTTCCTGGTTAGGAGGTGAAGGGAGCTGTCTTGCATGGGTTCGTATGGAGCTTCTATCAAAGATTGTAAGACGAATGATAAATCCCAGTCAGAGATCAGTCTTCTGGTTGTGGGACGATCGTTTTCGAAGGAGCGGAGGAGTACTGAGACTCGGTAGTCTTCGAGAAGATTGGTTTTGTCTGCTGCCTTGAAAATCGAATTTAGAGCTCAGTGGTAGACAAGAACTATTGAGCCTTTGAGCTTGTCGATGTCGAAAAGGTTGGTGAAGAACATCAATAATTCGGGCAGAGAGGGATAGATTGGATTGATTACCCTTGCATAACACCAATGAAACCATTTAGACCAGTGGCTGTCGTACATTGTTCAGGTGGGTTCCCCAGCCGTGGTTCGAGGCGTCGGTGAAGATGAGTTGGTTGGGGGATGGCTCATGGAGAGGTACTGTATTTATTAGGTTCGTAATGTCTGTCCACCAAAGGAAGCTTTCTCGTGGAAAATCTTTGTGAAAGGGGAATTGATGAACCGGGTTGAGATGAGGGTTTGACCAGTTGTCGATACGGTGGTGGTGAAAGGGTCTTACCAACCAGCGGCCGCAAGGTATTAAATTTGTCACTGAATCCATTTTCCTGATGAGGGAGTTTAGTTCCCAAAGGGAGAAGGTTTCCTTGTTTTGGAATTGGCGTATGTGGTGTAGAAGGTCTTGGACTCTTTCGAGTGATGGTGAGATTGTGGCTGATGAAAGATTGAATGAGGCGCTTAGGAACGTGAAGGCTTGTTCTGGAGTAAGGCGTGATTTGGATTAGTTTACGCCAAACCCCAACTGGTTCAGAAGGTGGATTGTGTAGTCCCTGTTTTGTTCGATATGGTGAGCATCTTGGTTGTGGAGGGTCCAGTCGTCGAGGTATGCGCTCGCCTGAATTTTATTTTGGTGTGGTTTAGCCAAACATCCAAACACCTGTTTTCACCTGTTTTTTTTGTGACCAAGACTGTAAATTTTAGCCGAAAATTTTATCTGTGTTTACCATTTGGGTGTTGTTGTGGTTTTCCACCTGTCAGGAGGTGATTGTACTTGCCTTAAAACCTTCAAAACCACAAATTAATTGATGTTGAATCTCATGTTGGGTGTTTGTTGACTGTTTGTTGACTGTTTGTTTATTGGTATGGCAAATTTTCTTTAGCAATAACAATTTAACTTAATAGTTAGTATGGAGGAGTTACGCTACACCGATATGTGGCATTACAGTACGTCATTTCCGGTAAACGACCAGCGCTTAACATGCACCTGCAAATAAACGAGATACGCGACCGACACAATGCTTTTAACAATACCGAACAATACTTTTAGGGTTACGAACAATACTTTAACAATCCATAGTTCCCAACACTCCAGTTAGCTCACTAACCCAAGGACCCTCCATTCCCAACCCACCAAAGGTATGTAGAATTAATGTCGCCCAATGCTCATAGCAACTTGCATTTCAAAAGGTCTTCTGAGTCGTTCACAATCGGCTTCTTAAAGTCTATGGAAATTAGCAGCTAGTAGCATGGTTTTTCTATCATCGTCTTTTGGGTCTAACCGAAAAACCATGCTAGTAGCTAGCCAACACATTATCAACGATCTTTGGTAGCAATTTTTTCTTAGAAAGAGTCGTCCGACGAACCAAAACCGTTGCCCTACACTAGGTATGCAATGCCTGATTCTCCAACAGATTTGCATTCGTTTTTGTCGCATACAAGCATTTTATCCAGCTACTCGTTGTAGTCTATAAAACTTTTGCTTCAGATAAAGACACAATGTCATGTTTACGCTTGCTGTCTTCATGCAACATCAACAATACAACAACAATGAAACAACAACTTGGTGGCGACACACTAGCGCATGTCTTGATTATGGAGAACTAAAAGCTCAGATGGACCATGACCACTAGGGTGGAAATTAAATAAAAACTTTTGGAATTTTAAAATCTAACAGCGCTCAAAAGTTGTCTTTTAGGGTTAGATCAAACACCAATTTAAAAAAATTCTGCAATATCGTCTGTCCCCAACTCTGACCCGAAATTTTTACAATTTCATATTTCCCGCCAAAATTTTTTTTTAATTTTGAAGTCTAATAGCACTCATAAGTTGTCTTTTAGGGTCAGATCAAACACTAATTAAAAAAAAAATTGGACAATATCTTCTGACCCCAAGTCAGACCCAAAATGTTAAAAAAAACTCAAATTCTAAATTTGAAGTTTTTTAACATTTTGGTCCGAGTCGGGGACAGAAGATATTGTCCAAAATTTTAAAGAAAAATTGGTGTTTGATCTGACCCTAAAAGACAAATTTTGAGTGCTATTAGCTTCCAAAATTCCAAAATTTTTTTGGCGTTAAATATGAAATTGTGAAAATTTCGGATCAGTGTTGGGGACAGAAGATAATGTAGAAAATTTGTTTTCATTGGTGTTTATTATCTGACTCTAAAAGACAACTTTTGAGCGCTGCTAGATTTTAAAATTCTAAAAAAAAATGTTAAGCTCCACCCTAATGACCACCATGATGCATGAGTATCCACTGAACAACAACATGGCACATAAAAGAGAAAAACAAGCCGATGCCATTATTGTGTACGCAGCCTATCTTGAGTCCTGTAGGTATTTTATGAGCAGCTACGTCTTCCTGGAGGGAGCGGGTTAAATTGACGGCCGCCTTTGTTTTTGTAACCATCGTGGATATCAACAAGGCACTCTGCTACCAAAAACATACAATTGATTATCTGTGTCGTTCTGGGACGAACTCAAGGTAGGCCGTGGACACTATAGTTTGGAGTAAGCAACTGGTGCTAGTGAAATATCCACATTAATAACCATTATTAACAGCAATTAGCCAAGGTACTGAGCTCCTTCCAACAATGAAAAAAAACTACACTACGGTAAAACAGAATCCTGTTCGATGCACAACTTTAGTGTGGATGTTTGGGTCGGCTTTCATTCAACGAACGGTAACTCATTATGCCTTACCTTGTACGATGGAATAGAAAAGTTAATCCATCATTCTGCGTTAGGATAACTTGACGCCCTTAAAAACATTAGCAACACCTTTTTCTAGTCTTTACCTCTCGGTGCCAAATGCCTTGATAGATACAAACTCAGTAATACCTCTTAATGTTCTTTGTTGTTAACGTAACTATTACGATGCAAAGAAGAAAGCTCGAGTAGCTTATAAGCTATTATCTTGGCAAACTGTTCGTAAACTTCAACATGGAGCATCACTGAATATTTTGCCGAAAACAAAGTTATGATAGCTTATACTTGTTTTTTTTCCTCCTTTTTCGTGCTGTAGTAGCGCAATAGATAACGGTTCTCAATAAATTGAAGGTCTTCTTAAGCCCCACAAATTGCTTTCAGTTCCGTTATATCTTTTATTCTGATGACAGTAATAAGTCTGTTATACGGCGATGAGGCTGAAGAAGAAACTGAGGATAAGGCTGAGGGAGATAGTGATGAGGATATGGGCGTTATGATGATGATGGGAGAGATAGTCAGCAGGAATAGGGCGATTATGATGTGGCTGAGGTAGAGAGTGATGATGATATGGAAAATTATGGTCAGGCTGAAAGTGATAGCAACGAGGATGAAAACAATGGTGAAGTAGTTGAGATTGTAGTGAAGATGAGGCCGATGGTGATGACACTGAGGGACACATTGATGAGGATAAGGACAATGGTGATGAGGCTGAGGGAAGAAGGAATGACGGTAAGAATGCTTGTGGTAAGGTTGAGGAAGATAGAGATGAGTATAATGGTGATGAGGTTGACATGTTTGCTCTGCCAGATGTTGGACAGGATGATTCTGATAAGAAGGAATGAAATGAACAGTTGGCAGCTGCATTGTCTGACTTAACCCGATGAAACTGAGGAAGATTCTGATAATAACGAAGATAAGGGCCAGTTGTCAGCTGCATTGTCTGAATTACCTGATGATGCTGACGAAGAAAAAATACCAGATGGTGGCTGCATTGTCTGATCTACTTAATAAAAATTAAGGCAGATTCTGATCACAACGAAGATAAAGATAAGTTGTCAGTTGCATTGTTTCAACTGCCTGATGAGGGTGAAGAAAATGCGGTAGAGTAGGAAAAAATCGATAAGTGGCTACATTGTTTGATCTGCCTGAAGAAGATAAGGAAAATGATAAAGTGAACAAAAAAATGGTCTGCCTTTTTTTACAAATATGTAAGCATGTGGGCAATCATAATGAGGTTGTATGATGCACTTACATGCATTGTGATGTCACCTGGGCTCACAGGTTAGTCACCAATGACGTAAGTGTGATGCTGCACACACACATACTTGTTAGTTGCTACTAACATACACTACCATAGTCTAGCATTGCATTATTGTAAGTCATAAATTACCTTAACTGTGCAAGATCAGGAAAGGATTGTGACGTAAAAAGTCTTAAGCAAAAGAGGGGGAGACTCACGAGTTGCACAGAAATCAAACTATCGCTTTCCGGTGATAATGACTTGGCACTCGACCAATCGAGTACTTTGTGCTTCAGTAGCATCAAATTTTGCTGAAGCAAGACCAAGGGTACGAAAATTTGCTCCCCTTTAATATGAAGATGGTGCAGATGAAAAACCACAAATATTGTTATAACACTTTCAAATAAAGATAGCTAATGTAGAAAAGAAAAATCGTGCAAATGTTTAGTTTAATAATGCGTGAAAACCTAAATAGCGTTACACCGTACTTTATGTCACAACGTCTAACAATATTGGGGGAAAAAACCGTTTTTGGGTGAATGTTTTAGCTTATATCAAGGGTTCGAGGTTGACCAAGACTCTTTCACTGATTGATGAAAATGGAATTAGGACTTATTTATTAAGGCAAAATAAACTCTACAGGCCTTATGCTCCATTACATAATATAACAACAAAACCAACTATAATGACAATGCAATCAGAAAACAAATCTCCCAGGTCCCAGACAAAAAATAATGTCAGCTGCATGAAAAACTTTGCAGGTACCCTCGCCAGCATGCCACCTCAAAACAAGCACTGAAGTGACAAATTACATTTAATCATGGGCTCTATAGAGGCCAAAGTCTAAGAGGAAGTGGACCAGATCCTCCATTGCAGCTTCGCAAAAAAATTCCGATGACCAGGACTATGGCAACATGTGATAAGGAAGAAAATGGGAAAAGAACTCTTGTAAAACACTATCTTAGTAGTTGCTCTCTCTCCTTAGTTCTTATTTTTTTACGAATAAATGAGTGTTAAAAAA
>JAHWFP010003618.1:151310-170989 GCA_023313725.1 Lithobius niger
CTGCCAATACTGCCCTCTGCATCACTTTTCTCACTGCCAAGTTCACTACCCTCTGCATTACTTTTCTCACTGCCAAGTTCACTACCCTCTGCATCGCTTTTTTCACTGCCGAGCTCACTGTCCTCTGCGTTGCTTCCCTCATTGTCAAGTTCACTACCCTCTGCATCGCTTTTTTCACTACCAAGCTCACTGTCCTCTGCGTTGCTTCCCTCACTGTCAAGTTCACTACCTTCAGCATCGCTATTCTCACTGTCAAGTTCACTATTCTCTGCGTTGCTTCCCTCACTGCCAAGTTCACTACCCTCCGCACTGCTTCCCTCTATACCAAGTTCACTAAGCTGTGCGCCATTTCCCTCCCCTCCAAGTTCACTATCCACAATGTCGATTAGGTTGCTGACAGTTTCACCTGCCTCAGGGTAGTTGTCAGGATCTGGTTCTATTTCACGATGAGACTCTTGTGCTGTAGCAGTGCCAGAACCACTTTCTTCTTCAAGTTCGCTATCCACAATGTCGATTGGGTTGCTGTCAGTTTCACCTGCCTCAGGGTAGTTCTCAGGATCAGGGTCTATTTGCCGATGAGACTCTTGTGCTGTAGCAGTACCAAAACCACTTTCTTCTTCAATGCCTGAATCAGAACCTGAGTCACTTGCATCCTGCGTATTGGTGCCAATAGAAAGTATATTTTCTCCTCCTAAATCTAAATTAACTTCAAGCTCAAAATCAACACCATTCTCAGCTGAACTTCCTTTATCATTGGAGCTCCCCTTTTTATCTTTCCTCCCTTTATCAGCTTTCTTTTTGACTGGAGAACTTCGTTTCGAATTTGCAGTATCATCATCATAATAATCTATTACAGCAACATCTGCTTGAACACTGGAAACTTTTTGTTCCTTTGGTTGAAAACTTAAATCCAAACACTCCTCCTCTGTTGGAACTCCACCTTCATCACTATCTTCACTTTCTTCTACTAGAACTTCATTACCACTCGCTATTTCCTGCTCATCAACAACATTTCTCAAATCCTCAATTCCCAACTCCGGCACTTCAATTATTTGTGGTATCGAGGAAGCACCTCCCGAACTTTTAGCTCCTGATTCAGTTACGTCACCATTTGGATCCAAAGTCACATCTTCATAATCGGGGATGCATTTGACCCACCACTGGTTTGTGCTTGAACGCCACACAACAAAATCTGGATTTTGGTCACAGGCAAAATTCCCACTCACTGGGATATCCCCAGGCTCGCCCCATTTCACTGATGTTTCTGCATCGGTTTTTCTGTTTTTAATGTGAAATGATAAGGTTTGCGGTCGCCATACTGTATAATCTGCAATGCCATCACCAGTAAAATCGCCACTGAGTGGAATATCGCCCGGTTCTCCCCAATTAGTTTGAGAAATTTCACCGGTTTTTGGATGCAGCAAAAAGAATACACAATCTGTAGGGCTCCAAAGACCGTAGGCTTGTGCCTTATCATCTATGGAAAACTCCATGATTACAGGAATGTCCTCCTCAGATCCCAGGTGAGGTTTTGTCTCCCACGCTCCATTTATCCACATGTACTCGGTATTTTCCGCTGGCTTTCTATATGACATCTCAAACACCCCATCGCCATCAGTGTCCCGAAGAATTGGAATATCTCCATCGGCTCCAGCCTCCATGGAAGTAAATTGACCAGTACTACTGTCTGTCCAACTCCACTGATTATCTTTCCATTCTGCCATGTCTGGCTTTCCATCTCCAGTGACATCAACTTTGTCTAAACTTCTACCTCCGGTTATAGGCCATCCTTGAAATTCTTCAGGCATTCCATCTGCTATTACTTTGCTGATGAAACCAAGAATGAATAAGCAAAATAGTTTTATATTTATACCTAAAACGAAAATAAAACAAAAATAGCTGTTAGTACTCAAGAAGGTTTCTGGTTTTGTAATTTTGGCGCTAATAATTGGGGCTATTAAAAAAAGTGATTTATGAAAATTTCCGCCCCTGACAGCAGGTAAAAAACCACAACGTCATGGGTTATGGACACATGAATTTTTGAAGGGTAATTCCCCTCTTGGTCACCTAAATAACAAACAATATACACGATACAATGAATAACGAGCCTTATTAGATTAAAACAAACGTTCCCTGTACCCTTATTACAAATAAAAGTAGAACACTATGATTTTTAAAAGGCAACACCGGGTACTTTTGTTTTAATCTCAAAAGGCTCGTTATTCTTTGTATTGTGTATATTGTTTGTTATTTAAGTAACTAAGAGGGGCATTATCCTTCGAAAATTAAAATGTGTGTCCGGTTTCTATGACCTTGTGGTGTTTTACCTTCTGTCAGGGGCAGAAATTTTCATCCATTACCTTTACTTCCACATTCTGACTGGACTATTTAAAAGAAAGTGGCGTGACATTTTTCTTTGTCCAACTTTTTATAAGTTTAAAAAAGTCAAGCTAGATTTTCTCAATCCAAAATGCAACTCTGAGTCAGAAAAAATGGATTCAAATTCTCGAAAACAACATTGCTGTGTTAAAGTATATTTTTTACGAAGGGTGGATAGTGGAACGTTAATATGGGGGTACACGCTAAGTGTTGGCATTCTACTGGTTGGTGGTACTGGATTAGGCACGTAATTTGCATTAGCAAGCACTTACCAATCAATTTTATGTAATTTTAGGGAAGCTAAATAAGTCATAGTATGTGAAGTAATTTTTCGCAAAGGAAGGGAGTGATAAAAAAATCACCAGCGGAAATGCCCTGGTGCCTTCTACCTGCTATTGGGTGAACTGCCAATTTAGTCCCTATCGTGTTTGTATTGCTGGTTGTCCCACTTTTACATAATAACTTGGTTTTAGGCATTTTTCGAAACATTTCGAAAATTAGGAATGCAATGTTTTGGAAGTGGATTTGGAGCCAGAAAAGCTGTTTATTTCTTCCACTTTTCTTTTAATTAAATTTAGAAAAAATAACGTAAAAAAACATTTGGACGTAAAAAATTAACATTGAACTTAGAACATGCCATCCATGCATGGCATACATGCCATCCTGTATCCATACATGCCATCCTGTATCCATACATGCCATCCTGTATCCATACATGCCATCCTGTGCCACAAACTAACAGGTGAAAAGAAAACTAAATAAGGAAAATTACTATAAAAATAGAGCCTAACTTAATGACGTAGAGAAAAAAAGCGGAATTGTATTTTATGTAGCAAAAAGGTGTGCACACCAAGGAAATTCTTAGAAAATATGTTTCTTGACAACAAACCAAATCTCTGGTAGCAGTTAGCTCATACACTTTGAATTGGTAACGAAAATTTAACGGTTAATTGCCGTTTCACACTCCATAACACCCTAATAAATTGATAAGAGTACAACTTATCTCAGTGACATTTGAAAAATGAAATAAGTAAAGAATAAAATAGCATACCATTCGGAAACAATGCACAACGGCGCGCAGTGCCCGCGGCTATTGTTTACGGATGGCCGAAGGTTTAAGACTTTAACCGGCTGAAAAAGTTACAACGAATAACTTACGAAGTTTTACGAAGTTTTAATGAGCCTAAAAGCCTATTACACTTATCGCTCAATACTACGAAACTAACTTAACCTACTTAACCTAACAACCAGACCACCATCAACTCACAAAGATAACAATTCCACCACTCTGACCCATCATAGCACCTCTCCCCACACCCCCGTTACATAGCATCGGCACAAAGCCGGGTTCAACCTGGACCGCACAGGAGAGCGAACACCAAGGAAGGGACTGCGAAACCACCTTATACTCCGAAACGTGGCCTTGCAAAAACCTAAGACCCGGTACAGCAAACACTGTCCTGGCCCTACGAATGGTGGAACCCCAAGAACAGCACGGAGCGGGTTTCCTTCCCCAACCCATGTCCCACGAATAACTTTCCGCTAGCGATAACAATTCCTTGTCAATTCCTTGTTCTGTGCAACAATATCTCTCGCGCCCTTCCAAAAGGTCTAGTGTAAAACATCTTTTAAAATGTTTTAACAGAAATTGTTTGAAGGGTTTGTTCGTCGTTGGGTTTTTGTTGCATGAACGGTGATGGGGCATTTGGAATCGAGCAACAATGCATAAACAATGTCTCCTTGCACGTCGACAGCCCAAGAATTCTACTGTTACAATACTTTAACGGGGCAATTGATTTGATTTCGTTTATTATCGTGAGCATACATGGCCCGATGCCGTTCGCTCAACACTAACCCAAACTAAAACTATGCAAAAGCTCACATAAAGATCACCTCACCCCACCTCCCCATTGGATACAAAAGACCGAGCAACACCAAACTACCATACAGCAGAGGTTACTGACCGGCCAACCCCACATAACCAAACACCCCCACCCCTCCCACCTCACTCCAAACACCTCGTACCCATCAGTTTTCGAACCTGCTAGTTGCGTTAATGAACCCAATAACCACCCGGACAGACCGCAATGTAGTCGCAGCTTGTGGGGGTACACCCAACCAACCTGCAAGGAAACTTCTCCAACTCGCAGTGGAAGCCGCCAACAACAGGCCCACCATGGGCAGCAACACACAACCAGTCCGCAGCAGAGAGAAGTCCTGAATCATTCCAGGGCAGGCGGTCAAGAAGCTCTGGTGGAGTGGATGTCTGCAATGACATGACGGTAGTCCCCGTCTCCTATCTTACTTACCAGTCACTTATATAGAGATATAAGCAAGAACTAGGTGAAGATCCCATAGGACCAGAAGGAACTTAACCACACCACAACCTAACCTACACACTCCACCACCTTTGGCTAACGTGTCAGCAACATCATTCCCGAACACCCCCACATGTGCTGGCATCCACAAGCTAGAGATAGCAGTACCGCTTTGCCAAGCAGCGAAGAGTTTCCATCCAATCACTATTGCAGCTGGGTGCACCACTTCCAATGATGCGAACCCAGCCTTTAGGAAGGTGACGCATGCCGCTGAGTCCGTGAGAACCATGAAACAAGAAAGCCCAATGTCCAGGCCCTGGTGCAGCACCACTGAAAGAGCCTCAAGGTCCCCGACAAAGATGGACGGTAGGCCAGGCAGATATTAACTGCGCTCCAAGTACAACTCTGGAATGCAAACTCCCCACTTCCCATCCCACCGATCAGCACAGAACTACACATTGTAGTTGACTTGGACAGTGTGCAGCTGCCCCAAGTCCGCAAGGGCTGCCCAGAATTTTCTAGGGCAGCCTGGGCAGCACCACACCACACCCAGGGGCATGGCAGATGAAGGCTGGTCGGCGAAGGGAATACCCGAAAATTGCCTTCAAGGATAAGAGTCGCACTCAAAGCTGGTGAGCCCAACTGCTCACGTGCTCTGGGACCCAGCGACATATAATCTGCTATCACCCATGCCAGGGGTTCAGAGGAGCCCCTGGCAATCTCACGCAGGCAAATACACGACAAAAGCTCCCTAGCACACGCGTTGGTTGGCTGTTAACCTATATCAACCAAAAGCGCGGGAACAGAAGTCGACAGTAAATATCCAGGGATGATGTACAGGCACACATTCAGAGAAACCTGAATACGCCTGCCTACACCATGCCAAGATGGGGGAGGTGGAAATTTGTGCATGGCTTTACATAGGCCCAGTAAAAAGGCCCCGACCATCGAGCGGCACACTATCAGCTTGTTGTTGGCAAGAGACCTGGGAATTCTGGATCGTGAGGCAAATGCTTCCTTTAACTGCAATTGTCTTCCCATTCAAGTCAGACTTGGGTCCATCCTGTATCTTAAATACCTTACACTCAACAACAATTGCACACATATCCCATCGACGACAAGTGAGCCCGTGGCAAGAGGGCCCCTAGAAAAAAGTCATCAGCTCTGATTTCGCTGCTGAGAGGGCGAGGCCATCCAGGGTAGAGGCAGCTACATCCAGGGTAGAGAGCCAGTACCCTTAGATCTGACCCCACAACCCAGACAGCTACGTCATCCGCACAAGCGACCACATTTTGCCAGGTTGCTCACCTCAAGAGAGCACCGGGTTGATCACTACCGCGAAGAGGGCTGCAAGCAGCTTCCCTGCGGGAGGCCCCTGGTCGCAGAACATACCCTCGACCAGTGCCCATTCACTCTGTCGCAAAATACCGGATGCCCAGGAGTGCCAGAGAGTGTTCCCTCGACCTGTTGCTCACACCAAGTGCGGCCAGACCTTGGTAGACCCAGTCCACATCAACTGTATCATACGCTGTCTTGATGTCCGGAAAGACTGCAACAGCGAAGCAGCCGATCATCCATGCCTCCCAAATCCCAAACTCGAGGAACATGACAGCAGCTTGGCTTCTCTGCTCTTCGTAAAACCAAACTGAGTGCCAAACAGCCTTTGATTTGCCAGACTAGACGTGAACCAGAATTCTCTCATACACCTTCCGAGCACAAGATAACAGAGCAATCAGCCTGTAACTGACGACGCTGGTCCTGACTTTACTTTAGGATGAGCACCAAAAACAGCCACAATTGCGGGATTGGACCCCCCTCAAACTTACTCTGAAAAAAACAAGAGCATCTCATGATGCCCCTCCACTCCCAGCCCCTTAAGGTGACTGTAAGAGACTGTAGGTGACTATTCAATACCAGCCACACTTGACATACGACTCGCATCAAGAGCCGCCAACTGTTCCACCCCACTCAGGAGAGGTTCAACCAACGCAAGAGTGGCCTCAATGGCAACAGGAAGGGAGGGGAGCTGAAAACCAATGAGAAATTTTTGTTGAACACCTCCACCATAAGAGAGCCCTCAAGACTTTGTTGTCCCACCCCAGAACCCAGGACACCGAAGCCCTGGTATTCTGAGGGCGAACCAGCCCCTACACCCGCAAAAGGGGCACATTAGAAGAGACCTTTCCGCACATCCTGGCCACATAGAGTGCCCTCTCTCTATGGAAAATGAAACCAGATTCCACAGAAGTACTGACGAACTCATACCACCGAGCATCACATTGCACCAGCTTAAACCGTTTATAACACAACACACAGATTGACCGACTCATAGGAGATGAGGCAGACGCGCAGGCAACCAAGACCTACAAACGCGCACCTGTCACTCTACAAAAATTCGCTACAGCCTGCAACGAGAGTACATGATCGCGTTTCTGCTGGGAAACATTTAGGAGCATGATCAGTACGGACGTACGACTAATCCACGCATGAAGCTTCCTTTGGTACCTGTCATGCCAGGTGCAATGCAACAGTAAATGGGCTACTGACTCTTCAACTTCGCAAGCAGCACGAAGAGTAGACTCCACCCATCCCATTCTATGCTTGTGGCCTGGCAACAAGGTGTGCCTACTGTGCAGATGCGAGAGAAGGCGAGCTATCCAATTGGGCAGATAATCAAGAGTTGACTGAAAACAGAATATGGGATGCAGCTGAACTAAAGCATGATCGTGCACAACCTTGCACCATTCCTTCCTCCAGTTCTCCAATACCCAGAAGGAAGAGCAGCACGATGTGCACGGTCCGACTGTGCTAAAGGCACTCGATGGCCACACTGAAACAGTACATCCTCCACAGTGGCATCAACACAGTCACTTCCGAAACAACCACTGTAACCACGAACCCAAGCAACAGAAACCTCTGTCATCTGCGTGGCGACCCACAGCTTCCAGCACATTGTAAGATCCAATGAATGCCACAGCACTGACAGACAAGGTAATGAGTCGGTGTGGGTCGTGGATGAAGGCAACCATAAGTCCAATGCAACATCAAGTGCAACAGAGAAGCAGCCAGTTCGCAGGCAAAACTGGAGAAAAGAGCCCACAGTACTTTCCATCTCTCAGTTTGAGAGCTGAAATACACACACCAACTTCGCCGGCTTGAGCCTCTTTGACAAACACATCACATGCTGTATGACACTACTTGAACACAGCATCCAGGGATACACACCATGGCATGTTGGTACAGGCATCAACGGCTGGTTGCCAGGATCCTGAAGAAGCATAACAACTCGACCAGCAACACCCAGGCTCTTACGATACTTCTCACTCAGCGTACAATAGTCCGAAAAAATGCCACCAACAGGGTCTAGCTGCCTTTGCTTAAATTTAGGAGGCAGAGTGCTACCAAGAGCTCATCGGCCCGGAGGTGCAATGGTAGCTCCCCCTGTCCACCTACAGTACTTGAACTGGGGCGGTAGTCAGGCAGCGCGTGACAGAATGCAAGCCGTCATTGGTGCAGACCTGCAAACCATGAAGATGCCACTGATCAGTTACAAGGAATGGAAGGTGATAGTCAACAGTGGCCCGGATGAAGATCCTGATGAGAGCCAGTCATGTGCCTCGTCTGACTGTTTGGTGGCAAGCCCGAGTTTTAAGAACCGGTGTCTGTAGGTCACTTTCTTCCCCAGAAGAGGTACATCAAGGGGTCCAGGCTAACCCACCACCGAGCACGATTCCGAGATATATGACACTAGCCGATGCCAAAAATCCGTGCCTTCCACACTCATGCTAATCAGGGCAGCGTAAGTCACAGAAGAGCGAGAAAAACCACAAGATCAGGCTTGGCTGGAGCCAACGACAAGCCTCGCGTTGCTAGGCCAACAACCACTAGATCCAGAGCCACCTGAACATGGGTTACGAGATCCTCTGGATCAGTAACAACAAACCAGAGCACAGCATTATGTGCATAGTAGGCAACATTAGCACTCTACTGCATTTCTAGAAGAATATTAGTAATAACCATGGCAAAAAAAGACAGGACTAAGGCTACTGCCCTGTGGGAGACCATGGGCTAAGTCCACCTGAAATGACCAAAACCCGTTGACTCTGGTCACGAAGGTCCGATGGCCAAGTAGAGCACGGGACAACTTACGGCACACACCCATGGAAGCAATATTTTAATATTACGATGTCTACAATCGGATGATCTACTGTTACTTGGTGGTCACAAACTAGCGTGTGTCTAGATATACTAAACGCAATCATACTGATTGCTCAACATTAAAGGAACTAAATAATGATAAAAACACGACCCAATGTGCTTGTGCACAAGCACAAGTAGGACCAAGCAATTGTGACTGCCTAACTTCCAATACGCTTGCCAAGAGAGCCAGTCCTACTTTCTTCGTTCAGGTTTGTTCTTGCTTTTTTTTTTCAGGCAGCACATTGGTTCTTGTTTTTATCTTAATTTAGTTCGTTTTAATGCTTGGTTTTCGTAAAATCAGCAGGCTAACTTTTAGTGTATTTTTCTTTACGATGCCTTGTGCTGATTTATTTCTCTAATTCATTTTATTGGACTTTTTCAAATGCAAAACCAGAAATTGGTTAGCTGCTAACCAATAAACCCAGAAGTGGTAACTTTGACAGGTTAGCAACCCGAGCGATGCTTTACCTAACAGCATCCCACTTCCTTGGCTTAAACGTTATTCATTAACCCTACCTGGCGCTCACAATCGCGACAAAAGTTGCAGAACAAGATGCAGGAATTAGTGAATAAGGCTCCAACTTCGATACAAGTTTATTCGCGAGTTGCAGCCTTTCCTAGAATTTTAACTGGCAAGCATATCTATGCAGAAGGCAAGTGAATGCGATAGTCTGTTTGAGCTCGAACACTGCCCCGCAGGTTTGTTTATATTTATCATTAACCACCAAATTATGTGGTATTATGTGGTTATAGGGTTTACATCAGATTGCTGTCAGTGGCGAAGGTCTTGCAAAAAATGTAAAGCTCAACATCTATTTTATGCTTTACTTATGAGTACCATAGGTGACAATTAAAATACAGCCATAAAATCTAAATGGCCCTCCACAATACTCAACAAAAAATAAATGTTACATAAATTTTCCAGAAAGTATTCTTCTCTCCGTGGCTTCAGCATCGCTGCCAATAGTTTTATACAATGGGAGGCTCTATTTTGACTCGTCCATTAACAAAGGGTGGGGGGGAGGGGTAGTGTTTGCGTGTTTGATTTAATCCAGTAATTAGAGGGCACACTACTTTGCCGTAACTGTTTTTGTTATTTGTATAATATATGTATGACGTCATGCGACGTAATCATGCAATAAAAATGCGGCCAAATTCTCCCAATCAAACAAGTTTCAGCCTTTTCTGTCGCTTTGTTATTTATCCTCAGATGGCTGAAAACACCCAAACTGCCTTTGCTGTAAAGACACAAGTGGTCGCCATGCTCATATATATTTTATCTGATAGGTGATATCGTTTATCAACTTGGCAGGCGACACACTAGCGTGTATCTCGATTAGGCAAATATCAACGTTATTCACGTCGTTTTTTCAACAAGAAAACGGTAAGCTGTGTCATTAATAGTGACTTTTATGTTGTCTGGCGACCAAAGCCTCCCGATCAAACAAGTTTCAGCCTTTTCTGTCGCATAGTTATTTATCCTCACATGCCTGAAAACAGCCAAACTGCCTTAGCTGTATAGACACAACGTGTCTAGCGGTCGCCATGCTCATATATATATATTTTTTTTCTGGATGTTATCGTTTTTCTTGGTGGGCGAGACACTAGCGTGTGTCTTGATAAATCTAACAGTGCCGCCAGTCAGTCTATTTTTCCTTGAGCGCTAAATATTAAAATACTAAACCAAAGCACTAAACATTAAACGAGCGAATTTAAACTAGAATCTTACAAGTACATCACGTACCATTCATACTTATTAATTCTGTCACTCAAAGAAGGAAAACAGAGAGTACATGATAACGAACTATAGCCGTGTTCTGGCCAAATCATTCTTATGGAGGAAGAAACTCTTAGACTGCAGCAATATGGAAACACGTATAATCATTAAGTGACTCAACTGAACAAGACAATAGCGGCTGCGTTTGCATCTATATTTCACAATGCAAAAAAAGAGGGATCTAGTTACAGCCGTAATTTACTTCGGTAATAAACGCCGTAGATGAAGCAGTTCATGCATGGTAGCGAAGTACGCGATGAGCGGAGATAGTATTAACCTAACGTCTTAAAGATGTTATGCCGATATGTTGCCCAAAATCGAGGTCGTTCTGTCTTTTGCGCATTGCTGATCGGTTCCGAAGGAAGGCTTAGGTTTTTTAAAACAATATTTAAGTGTCTTGCATACACCATGGCGTTTTTTAGTGTTTTAATTGGTTTCCTGTACAATGCTTTACAGCTGATCTATAGAGCAGTGACATTTGCCGCCGTATTGGCACCAGTATGGGTTTTGGAGGGCATAACTACAAGGTGCACTACATAAAAATGGAGGGAAAAAAAACGGAAGAGCGGAGTTCTTGGCTTAAAGTAACGTTGTTTTCTCCAACAACAAAAATCGCGCGTTTTAGGTCTAAGAAATCACTCTTAACAGCATCGGCTTCAGTATGACGCCCTTCTGTGTCTCTCTGCAGTGTCCCTTGCAGCTAACTGATTCAGGCTCCACCATAGAGTTATATTCTATTACTTTGCACCTGAAAACGGGGTGCATGATCCCCGTTACGTTATGTTATATTGCATCTTTATGCAAATACTGCTCTTTAATCCCTTCAGCTGTCACTGTTACATTCTTTGCAGTGGTGTGGATTTCTACTGATTTTGACAGTGACAATATCGTCGATGCTGCCTCACATCCTGTCAGATGGCATTCACTGCATGCAACGTAATTGGTATGGTTTGGTAATGGTTTGACAGGTTTGTTGGGGGATTTAAATCTTTTAAAGAGTGGCTAGGATTAGGTAGGTAACGTATATTGCATTGCAGCTAGAATTTGGCTATCTGCTCATAAATTTTACCTAAACAGAGCAAGAACGCATTGTACGGCTTAATATTGCGGGGGTATATTGATAAATTGACCCAGATTGGGAGTGCACATTCTTCGTGAAAACAGTCTGCATGAAATTTGTATTAATAATGAGCACTCTTACCACAAAAAATGATAATGCAAGGCTTGAATCAGGTAGACATGTTTATAAAAATACCATTTGGCTGAATTAGCATCAAAAAAGCCAGCGTGACAACTTGACTTTAAAATCTTTCAGCATTCGATTCCAAATCGTCCATTAGACGATGAAAATTCAAAACGGCTGACGAATCAATTTTTTTTCGGCCGTCGAGCCGCTTCACCAGTCTGTTATACAACTTGAATTAAAGAATGAAGTTCTCTAGGTAAGGAAAATGTCAAATAAGGCTATTGGTTAATTGCCATTTAGGGAAAATGACACATTCTGTTCGTCGGTAACTTCTAATCATTCAAAAGCTACGTATATCTTGCTCACCAAAAATCGTCTACAGCACACTTGAAATAACGACTGAAACCCAATAGCCTGAGTTGTAGTTCCCTTCTTTCAAGAGACACAGAATGAAAAAATGGTGCACTTAATCTAATAGCTGCGGACGTGCCGCCATTAAAGGACGGGACACGTTATTTTTGCGTGGGTCTGACGTAGTGGCATAGACTCCGTTTTAGTACCATTCTGAACGGAAAAATGTACGACGCAGTGGTGATTTCGACTAAAGTTTCCATCAGCCTTACTTTACCTTCGACTCTGAAAGGGCTAACACAATTTTTAAATTTATTTTTTTACTTTTTCGTGTATTTTAGTGTTATTTTGCTGGAAAAAAACCTGCCTAAGCGGCCGTATTTCCCGCAACATATTTACTGGTCCGGGATTTATTCTCGTTCTTGTGACTTGTGCCAAATGTTGTTGTTTCCAACATCAGTGACACACTTGTATTTTTACACTTTTTGTGCTGTGAATTTTTCAAGAAAAAACTGCGAAAACTCGTTTCCTCTCTCGAGGTTATTATTTTTTTTAAATAAATTTCTTGGAGCATTATGCCTTCGGAAGAAAACTACTCCTTGTACAGACGAACCGGCTCTATTTTGAGCCTTGCTAGTTATTTAGAAGGAGAAAACATATATATAGAAAAGGGAGGGAAAAACCAGGGGATAAAGATCTGGAAAACTCCCCATCATCCTAGGAGACCGAGAAAATTTCTAGAATAGTTCACAGTAGATGCTGTAGTCGCTGAAGGAGGCATGCAGTTTTCCACATTAATCTGACTAGTATTGACTGGCAGGACACACTAGGCTCCACCAGGGTACCCTTTTAACTCAACTCCTTCTAAGCTAACACTTGCTGGCAAATTAATAATTTCAACTTGCAACGAATTCAGTTCTTAAGCAACTGTTTCTAAAATTTCGGAGCATAAGACCAGCTGGAAATAACACCATGAAGTAATATTGTCTTGATCACTAGATTGCTGTTTGAGTTGGTGAGATATTTATCTTTAATACACGGTGGTGACGTCACGCTAACACTCCCCTTGCTAAAAGTGTAGTCGTTATATACGGTTAATGTGAAAACCCACACACGTCACAGTGGGTTAATTTTGATAACCCACACTTTTTTGATAATCTAACACTTTAAACGGGGGTTTACACAACCCCTGCTCCACTATGTGACATATGACCCGACTTTGCAAAATTACCATACACAACACAAATTCAACCAGCACACCTCATTGAAACCAGCATAAACAGGCACATCTACAACCTGCGACATTTTTCTTTCTAGCCTAAAAACTCGCGTACCTTGCTAGGCCCCCACCCACGGAGGAATGGCCGAACCTGGCAACCTTTCGTTCCGATGGTACGAAAACTAGGCTACTGACACTTTGAAATACACCTGGAAATCTACGAGACTCGAGCGAATAGTGCATTTTATACACTCATCTTACTTAAACTATAAAAGTAGAAAAAAATACATTTTTACCTTAAAACACAAACATCGGTATTACGGAATGACTCTCCCCTTCGGTTGGCCTTCATACACAGGAACCTTCCAAACCCATTTCCAACCCGGAACTTCCGTTCAGGAATTTACATAAGTCGCATGTAAAAATTCTTAAAATCATTATGATTCAAAAATAAAATTTATAAACAATTCTTTAAAAAACTCGAATAAGACGATAAGTTAGCTTGACGTCACACCTTAGCATCAAAATACATATCCGTGTATAATAGGCGATTTAACGGCTATAATTGCTCTTGAGCTCGAAACGGCTAGTCGAATATCTCGGGGCTGAAGGGAAAAACTCACGCGCAAGCACGCTCATGTTTCTCTCCACCCCCTCGATATTGGACTAGCCGCTTCTGGCTCGCGAGCAATTATACCCGTTAAATCGCCTATGATTCACGGATATCTATTACTAAATAAGCAAGTTTATCATAATTGTGTCTAGACACACGCTAGTGTGTCGCGCCAAGTTAGGCAACAATCATCACAACAAACATCACATCAATTCAATTGTCGAGGTTGTAAACTATTGTAGCGCGGCGCCATAGCGTCAGTGTCTTATATCTTGAAGCATAGTTGGGCACATTTCAGGTACTTAGGGAAAATTAATAATGCAGTACAAAAGCTTAAAATGTGTTGAAATCAAGAGCAATGACCCACCTGACAAAAAATTAACTCGTGTTGGAATGCCAGCTAAAGTGCTTTCAATGCAAAATCTGACCCGCAATAACGTTGAAAATGTGTAACTTGCTAATTCTATACTTTGTTCCACATTATGCTTTCAGAAAACTGACTGTCTGACGCCACGTTTTCTTCCACTACGAGTACAAAATTCCGTAAACATCCCATTCGTAAACTCTAATAGTAACTTTGTTGAGTGTACAAATGTGATATCCACATGTTTTTGCACTCTTAGTGCAAAGAAACGAGTAGTCATCCAGTCAGTTTTCTGAAAACATAATGTGGAACAAACTATAGTTCGCTCATCCCCATGTTAATTTCCATAGGGTTATTATTCATCGATACCGTGATAACGGGAAGGCTTCCAGCTATGAAATTGGACGAATAACTGCAGTACGATACGAACAGCGAACCTTTTATGGTTTGGAGCTTAGGGGTGTACCGAGGATGGCGTGGGATGGCGCGTAAGTACGAAAATATTGTTATAACCATTGTTAGTATTGTCGGCATTGTCTCCCATTGGACAGACAAAGTTCGGACAATGACAACGAGTATACTGACGTGCGTGCCTAGACACACACTAGTGCAGCACGAGAAATCTAAACGACGTTGCCAAAGAAATTGTATTCACGTCCTATTGATGAAACATAAACCAATTACTCTAAAAACAAAGCAAAATAAACAAAACCAAAAACTGGTGAAGAGGCCACCAAGTTGAGAGTGGTTCGGCTTTTCAAAGGGGTGATGTCAACACACCAAAACTAAAGTAATAAAACAAATTACAACAAAATTAAAACCAAACTAAAAACCTATAAATAGGTGACCAAGTTGAGAATGGTTCGGCCTATAGGTAAAAGGTAGTATCAAATTGTGGAAAACCAATTTCTTGTTGACGTGCAACTTTATTACGTATCTGTACGGTAGTGGAGTTGAGTCTAATACATAACTAAAAAAAAAAGGACTGATATCATATCATAAACCAAAACTGGTAAAAGGGGCCACCAAGTTCCGAATGGTTCGGCCCGTCAAAGGAGTGATATCAACACACCAAAACATTCCTTAACTTAATCGCACCGACTAATACTTTGGACGTTAAATGAAAACTTGAACATTACTACCCAAAGTAGCAATGTTCTAGTTTTCATTTAACCTTCGAACTATTAAGTGGTACGATTAAGTTGGCGAATGTTTTGGTGTTTTGATATCACTCCTTTGAAGGGCCGAACCATTCGGAACTTGGCGGCCCCTTTTACCAGTTTTCGTTTTTGATGTATTAAGCTATCGCACAAAGCCGGTATCACGATTTGGTTTCTTTCTGCATTGGCTTTTTATTAGGTATTCATTGTAGTTGTAACACTGAGAAATGCAGTAGTACAGTCACGCTGGAGTGAGCCGGAGCATTATTCCACTACTTTTTTTGTACTTAGCAGAGTAGTGGTCTAATATACTTTTTTTGGTGGAGTGGGATTCCAATACATTTTTTTTTGAAGGAGTGCTGTTACACTGTTATTTTTTGCTGAGTGCTATTCAACTACGTTTTTACCTTATAGAGTAGTGATCCACTACTTTTTTTTTTTGGGGGGGGGGGCCCCTTTCTAGCATTCTACTGTTTTGTTTTTCCTTGCTGGATCGACACTATGGCACTTGAATAATCTGCCAACACCTAACTTCCATGTCGAAAAACTATCACCCTTTCTAGTTTTCCATGGCCTACGGAAAAACAATGATTACACAATTTAAAGTGTGTGCAGCGTATCTTGAGCCCTGGAAGTGTTTTATGAGTGAATACGTCTTCCTGGAGGGAGCGGCTTTAATCGACGGCCGCCATTCTTTTTGTAACCCACCCACCCAAAGTGAAAAGTGTGCGATCGCAGAAGCGTCTGTCCCACATGTAACCGAAACAGCACTTGCGCCTCAGAAAAGGGCAATTTGTCCACGAGCGCCTTCCCTCCACACACTGGACGCAGCACATAGAAGCCTTTCGCTACATCCCCCTGCTCCCAATCCCATTGCCATGCAGTCATGGCCCACCCCTTAACAATTGGCTTGCGCATCCGTGCCGACAGCGCTTGCATGATAGACAGGCACTCGCCAGCGAGCGCCTTACGAGCAAGTCCGTCCGCCAACTCATTCCCAGCAATGCCAGTGTGGCCACGTACCCAGCGGGTCTCGACAATACTGCAACGCGCCAACACCCAGAGCTTCCAGATAATGCTATATATAAGAGGATCCTGCACACCGAGTTCTTCACACTGTTTCTGCAGCAGCCTGTGACTCGCTAAGGAATCAGTGCAAAGCGTGAAAAAAGGCAGGTGTAACTCACCGACCACATCAAGTGCAACAGAGACGGCAAGGAGCTCTCAGAGTGTACTTGACGTCTCTGCTGCTATTTGCCCCTGCACAACAACCTTCAGAGAGGGACCACAACCGCCAAACCGCCCGAACGGTTCACAGCACTGTAGGAGGCATCACAATAAACCATACACTCTGTGTTCTTAGGGAGGAAGACCTGATGCAGCACCGGGCACCAGCTCCAAGAACTGAGAGCCCTGGCGCTGGCAACTGCTAGCTCGTCACCAGAGACCTGCTGCAGTCACGTCACTCCCGCACCTTCTTCTCCCAAAATACTGCGTGCTTTATCCCCTAACCTTCCATAATCCGCAAGGATCCTCCCAACCGGGTCCTCAGCACCACGACTCAGGTTGCACAAACAGAGCTGCACGAGCAACTCTCGTGCCCTGTGCCCCACAAGCTTTTCGCCACATTCAACCCACAGCGCTGAGACTGGATTAGAGGCAAGACACCCCGTTACTGCTCTGAGACACACATTAACTGCTACCTGCAATGTTTTCAGATGCCTGCTTGAAGACGATAGGAATGGAAGATGGTAATCCATAGCAGCCCTAATCAAGGTCCTGTATACAGCTAAAAGAGCAGCCCTCGTGACATTGCTCCCTCTACACAGCGCCCTCAGAAATGTCATTCTCATCAACAGCTTTTCCTTCACTTTCGCCGTATCCAGGGCCCAATCTAGGCTCACCTCCAGAACCACCCCCAATTATTTAACACTCCTCTTTGGTACAACAACCTGATAACCGACACGCAATTGCACCTGCTCGATCGCAAGTGTAGCATACCTCACAAACACAACTACCTAGGCTAGTAGTCGACTGAGCCTGGCTAACCAGTGCCTCCAGAACTTCCCCTACAAACCATATTTCCACATCATCTGCGTAGCACACGATGTTTGCCGACAGTCCAATCTCCGCCAAAACTTCGTTGATTGCTACTGCAAAAAACGTTGGACTTAGGCAGCTTCCCTGCGGTAATCCTCTCTCCGTAACTGCTTCAGCGGACCAACTGCCATTCACTCTCGTCACAAATGCTCTATACCCCAGCAGCGCAACTATTGTCGCTACCAACTGTGGACTGACTCCCATACTCTGAAGAGTCACCTTCACCCACGCAATGGACACAGTGTCGTAAGCTGCCTTGATGTTCAAAGCAACAGCCAAGACAACTTTGCCCTGTACCCATGCTTCACGGATACTCGATAGTAAGAACAAAACCGCATCCTGGGCACTATGGTTTGGCTGGTACCCAAACTGTACCTTAGCCAAACAATCGTAGTACTCGAGGTGCCAGCTCTACCTCCTTACCACCATCCTCTCATAAACCTTTCTGATGCATGACAGTAGCGCAATCGGCCTGTAGCTCGTCAGCTCAGACCTATTGCTATCCTGTTTGTGCACTAGCACCAGGACTGTGTACAGCCATGCCGGCGGTACTGGACCGCCATCTAAAACTACCTGAAACAGGGACAGAAGCTCCCGCTATTCCGCATCTGTGCTCAGTCGCATGGTGTCATAAGCTGTACCATCAATACCTACTGCACTACTATTTCTGCACTTTGCTAACGACTCCAGGAATTCAGAGAATTCCCATGGCATACTCCCTGCATCTGATATTGCCCTAATAGAGGCCGGGGGAGACGGACGGACACCTTCCGCAAGGCTATACACACTCACAAACTTGTATTGAAGGTGTTCGCCATGTCTACACCACACAACAGTTCACGGTCTCGTATGGTTGCTCCCTGGCTATAAACCCAAGCCTGCGCTACCTTACTCTAACTGTGGCTCACTGCCTTCCACGCTTGCAACTGTCGCACACAGACGCTCCCTATATGTTAAAGTGAGATAAAGGGAGATGCATCTACAACCCCACGGTATGTCCACCACAACTCCTCACTGGGCACCCTCTTCCACCATTGATATGCTCTACGCCTATCCCTGACAGCGACAGCGACAGTGCAGCGCGCCGTCCACCAATAAGGAGTCATTTTCGACATGTTTATTCCGGGTTTTGGCCCAAGGCCATGCACCCGTTACTACAACTAAGTACACAACCATAACACAACTAAAGCAACCAAACCAACGTAACACTGACCACTCTACAGCCCTTGCAGCATACGCTAAACACACCCCAACACGGTACTAGCAATATCTACACATGTTTGCTACTCAAACACCATTCTTTCGTCATCTGGTCCCCACTTCTCTTTCTCATATAGGAAAAGTTCCATGATCATTTTGCCCTTCAACAATGAACTTTTTAGCAAAGAAATAACACGTGCACGAAGAATGGATCTGGAGTTTGCTGAGTGGCATTGTTCCCAAATTACAATGGTCAAAACAATGTAAAACAATCAAAATGATCGTTCAGGGACCCGTAACTCCGGAATGGATGGACCAATCGAAAAAGTGGTCTCTCTGAGGATGAAGCCCGGGGAAATTTGTAGCTAAGATCATGTTTCCTATTTTAGGTAGGTGCAGTAGTTTTTTTCTGAAACCGTGTCACACAAGAAGAAGAACAACAACAACAACAAGTGAACAGTTTTCAAATTTCCGTGTGACTCCCTACGTTTACTCTTGCACTGAATGCACAAAAGTTGATATAAAGTTAGGAAAAATTGATATCTACTATCTGGCCAAGTTTGGTCGAAATATATTGAATACAAACGGAGAAATTAATAGGTTTAGTTTTGCTGGAGAGGACTTCAATCATATATATACTGTACAGGGTGTTCGGAAATTGGTGTCAAATATTTTGAGGGTCCGCTGTGTGATCAAAGATAAGAAGAAAAAGTCCTATAAACATGGGTCCGGAAATGCACCAGTCTTTAGTTACAGCCCCCCCCCCCAGGTTTGGGGTAAACAGTTCTTAAATACCTCGTAATGATTCACCG
>JAHWFP010003618.1:171389-197970 GCA_023313725.1 Lithobius niger
CGGTGAATCATTACGAGGTATTTAAGAACTGTTTACCCCAAACCTGGAGGGGGGCTGTAACTAAAGACTGGTGCATTTCCGGACCCATGTTTATACGACTTTTTCTTCTTATCTTTGATCACACAGCGGACCCTCAAAATATTTGACACCAATTTCCGAACACCCTGTATACACGTCTATCGCCGTGTATGATGAATCCATGATGTTGAAAACGTGCAACAAAAATATTCCTTTACTTTAAACAACGATAACTTTGATGACGTAGCCTTTGAAGACGAAGCCTTCAGCTACATTACCTTAATCGTCCCAGGAAATACTCAGATAGAACACAATCAAATGACAAATGGTTAGATGCTATCCAGGCATGATATGGGAGCCACTAGCGAATGGAAGCTGGAGGTTAGAAGAACCAAAATCCGATGTGTCCGTCGTTCATTGGTGTGTTTTCTGCACTAAAACATACACTACAGGAGGGATTGACCATTACAAGAAACGACTTGTTGACAAGGGATCCTTCAAGAAGCTACACGTTGAATCCTATTTAGGGACTTAACGCCGAACTGTGGGCTTATCCATTGTTTGTCTGGTACTGGATTTGGCAATGCAAAAAGGCTGGTTTGTAGGTCAGTATGAGCTAACAACCACACATCTAGAATGAACCTTTGAAAATGGACTGATTCAATGGCCGAGACGTCACCGTACTTGGGAATGCAGGTTTGCAGACTGCCGATATCAGTTTATTGTCGGCTGAGAGCCAGCTTAAAATTGGGTTAAAACAGACAGGCCGAGTTTGGTACAAACATTTCCATCAGTTAATGATGCAGCATGTGCCGATTTGATGCCGTAAGTGATTCTTGCACTAAATGCATTCAGCACGATTGCTTTCGTAACTGTTTATGTTGACGTTACGACAGGCACAGTGCAGAACGCAGAACGCAGGCATTCAGGATATTATGCAGAGTGATTTAACTTTAGATAGCTTGGTCTAATTAAATTATATAACTGCATATGCTTTGACAGACACGTTGATGGATTATTGGGGGTACATCAAGAAAAATATACTGATAATGTGTTGAAGAGATTCAACATTGTACCTGATGCACAATCTCAGAAGAAGCTAGTCAAAATCTCAGTAATGAGTAAAATACATTAGCATGAACTGTTGGGATGTCAGCGTATATTTCTGTAGCAATTAAACTAGATGCAACCCACGATTTTAATGCAGTGTCAGTGCACATGGCCAATCCTGGTCCGCCTCATTGAATCATGGGAAAGAAGATTTTGTGATAGCTGAAGTGTAAGCCACTTTGAAAAAGTATCAGAATAACTCGACAAATAGTTAAGCAACGCTCTTTCTTTGTTGTAAGTTGGATATTCCCAAGAAAAGTGCGGGGATCTGAAATAACCATTTTAGTCAAGAGTCAACGCAACACTATCCTTGTTCTCTGAAACGGAAAATGGACCTTAAGATTTGTTTCATGTGTGGTGATTAAAAATGATCATGATGCAGGCGTGACTGATAGTCCTGAGAATGCTTAATCTTATAAATTAAATAAAGTTATAATAATAAAATGTGGATAGCATAAGAGTGGCACGGTCTTGTTCCATTTTCTTGTGTATGTACTAATACACTATACTTGCGCAATTCTGTTTGCTCTTTTATGGAATTTGCTGCTATTATGTCTGATGAACTAAGGTTGAGCCGATATCGATGGGGTGGAATTAGCCTTTTAAACCAGACATATTTTTTTTAAAAAAAAAAGCTTATATTCGAGCAGTAAAGCTGTGATAAAGCATGGTTCCCACAGGAAATCTCCCACCGTATCGCCGTAAGGTTGGCTGCCAACAACCTGATGAAGGCTGACTTCCAACAAACGGGCATTTCTACCCATAGTTCCTTATCAAATTTCCAAGGCAGCCTGTGGCTAGCCGTGCTGGCACGATTTCCTGTAACGTATTTCATTGCTTTTAATTTATTAATTAAATATGCGGAACTTTACAATTTAAGTTGAACTTAGACCAGTGAGTTAAACCTAAACACATTAAGTACCCGTTTCTTGTCATGGCACAGCATTGGCCCTCGCTGTAATTTAATAGCAGAATTGTTAGAGGTCTTATATTCATAGCTTAAATCCTGACTTTTTGGAAAAGAAAACTCATGGTCTTATTTTTAACATTTCCTTCGAAGAAGTAGTTTTGGTTACTTGTATCGATTGTTTTATTTCGTCTATTGCAGACTACTTTTTTAGAAGAATTTGTGTGTATGTGTGTGTTTGTGTGTTCATAAAACCTTGTCATATAATCAATACCCAAACACTAATAATATTTTATACCTTCGGTGGGTGTATTTCTGCATACATTCTTAACTAAAACGGAATTAGGATGAGATGGAAAATTTTTCAGGGAAATTTATTTATTTAGAGTAACTAACATAAAAGTAATTCGAGATAAATGTGATAGCAAGAGTAGCAATACATGATAAGTATTGAAATAAAGAGACACATACAATGCATTGACAGAGATTAATACAAGATATTACAGGTAATTCAGGAACACAAGATTTTAGATGAATGAGATTAACTAACTTTAAGGTATTAGAGGTACAATACATCTGGAGGGACAATACATAAGATAAATGAGATACAAGAAATGCGAGCAAGATGCACGATATGTGGCATAAATTAGATACATGATATAACAGATAAGCATGATACACAAAGTATGTGATAAATGTTTTAAAATATTTGAGATAAATAGGATGTCCTTAGTGTTTCGCACGAAACGAGATGATCTCATTTAGATATTAATCATGGTGGATGCCAGGGCTTCGGTGTCCTGGGTTCTGGGGTGGGGACAACAAAGTCTTGAGGGCTCTCTTATGGTGGAGGCGTTCAACAAAAACTTCTCATTGGTCTTCAGCTCCCCTCCCCTCCTGTTGCCATTGACGCCGCTCTTGCATTGGTTGAATCTCTCCTGAGTGGTGTGGAACAGTTGGCTGCTCTTGATGAGAGGCGTATGTCAGGTGCGGCTGGTATTGATTAGTCACCTACAGTTTCTTACAGTCACCTTAAGGGGCTAGGAATGGAGGGGCATCAAGAGATGCTCTTGTTTTTTCAGAGTAGGTTTGAGGGGGGGGGGGTCCAATCCCGCAATTGGCTGTTTTCGGTGCTTATCCCTGTAATGGGGTGTGATAAAGTCAGGACCAGCGTCGTCAGTTACAGGCTGATTGCTCTGTTATCTTGTGCTCGGAAGGTGTATGAGAGGATTTTGGTTCACGTCTAGTCTGGCAAATCGAAGGCTGTTTGGAGCCCAGTTTGGTTTTAGGAAGAGTAGAGAAGCCCAAGATGCGGTCGAGACTGCAACGTGGAACCCCCGTTGTACTTTTAGTTTCGGCTTAAAGGTACCTACTCACCGAATGACAGGTTGCGGCGTCTAGCGCCATCTACCATTATTTTGTTCTGACTGTACAGCTGGCGCTTCCACGTGCACCTGGGAGCAAGTGGTCTAGGTTAACGATATCACTGTCACTAGCTGGCGCCCATCTACAGTTCAAAATCTGAGTTTCCAAACGGTTGATATGCAGAAAAAAATACGCCCGTGATGTCATTAGGCTTAACTTTACCGCTTTTTCCCAGTTGCCTACTTTGCACTCAATAATTACGGCCACACGTAGCTTGTTTGTTGCGTAAAAATTAATTTATTCGTGTCTTACTTCGCCTGTTGAAAGTAAGTTTCGGCAAATTGCTATAGATGCTGCAGCTTGTCATTTGGTGGTAGTCCTCCATTAATGACGTACCGGTTAACAGGTAGTAAGCTGCACAAATGCTATGATAAGATTTATACAACGTAGTTGATCCAACACATAAGTGGATATCGAAGGTTAAGTAATAGTTATTATACCTACTTTTGCAACAATGTTCCACTCTCTGACGGTTTTTGGGTCAATATTTCTTTGTCAGATTCCAAGGACTGAAAGATCGTCCGATGCCATTAGGCAGTCGATGCTTCTTTCATTTCGAGGAATTTGGCAAAGAAAAATGCACCCAAAACAATTTATCAGCGGTAAAGTGGAGCTATACAGTAAGTTCCTTATGATCCCAAACTTTCACTAATCTAATAACTACAGGATACTCATAACGTTTTGTGAATGCAATTGTAGGATGCCCTTCTATCCATGTTACGTACACGAACAGGCATATTACCTACCGCAAACCTTTTTTTAATTCCTTTTTGCCAAATGAACACTTCGAAGTTAGGCATTGATGTTTCAGCGAATTTTAACCGTGTGTAAATTGTTGTGGCATTCCAAGAAAATTAAAGAAATCGTGCTGAAACTAGCCAACAAAAAAGTCACAAACTGTTCTGGGCATGGACGTTGTTTATCCCGTATTTCCTTTTTCACGAATTTTTGAAAAACGTATGATAAACTCAGGTTTTTCGTGTTGTTGTTTATTAGTTATGCTTCTCTAAAAAGTAGGGTATTCCTGCAAAATAGTAAAGTTAATATGCAAAGACACGGTACTTGCTGAAGGAACTTGTGCAAGATTAGTATCGCCTCTTAGTTTAAATGATTGCATTACAACAATTTCTTTAAAATTCCTTCAATAATCTCTGCAATGCTCAGAACACAGATTCCAAGAAAGAAACCTAAAGACCCGCCAATGTCACTGAGCAGAGCAGAGAATTTGTAAACGTAGTCTTCATGGATGGATTCAAAGTACTGGTCGTCTACGTCGAGAGTGATTTCGGCAATATAGGCAAAGGCTTTTACATGACGTATTTTCCGGGCTGTTGTTGAAACAGTATCGTGGCACAATCTCCTGAACATTTTCATGCATTCAGCCAGGTTGGTTTTGTTCAACAGAAATTCCCTCAGGATGATTTCTCCCGCTTTCCGGAATTCTAATTCCGTTCTGCAATAGGGAAGGGCCTCTGACCGTAGAAACGGAATTCTGAAAAAAACAACTAATACTGTTAGTGAATACAGAGGGTGAGTACTATGTCAGATTCAACGGACGGGTTATTGGGTAGGATTAGCAATTAAGAATATTACTGAGATTTTTTATTAGAATTTATTAGGAATAAGGGCGTTTAGATGCCCCCTCCACTTTCTACCACAAGCCCGCTACAGGATATAATCCATGAATTCCAACTGCAGATGCACCAGCTAAGTGTCATATGAACACAGAAATCAGTGCAAAAACTTGAATAATGTACCGAGTTCAGTGAGCATTTAAAACCTCCTCAACTGCGAAATCGTGCTGACATTAAAGTGCGTAGGGCGAATTGTGTGAAAGTTTTTAACTCCACTAGGAAACAGGCTTTGGACCTATTGTAGGCGGAGAGGATAGAAATTTATTTTAAATTTGTATTTACTCTCATTTTAATGGATTTCCAATACTTTCTACTTAATGTTCCTTAAAAATCTGGGAGCAGTATTCACTCGGCTACATTTGAGCTGAAGCTCCTTACTGGTCTTTATTATATTTTAGCTTTTTTCATTTAAGGTAGGCCTACGGTACGTTTCAAATTAATTTTAAAATGTCGTTTGCTCCCACACTTAGTTTCTGTTTCGTTATTTGCAGCCACTTTACGCCATCGTAAAATTCCACGTCAGCCACCGTGATTAAGCTGGCAAAGAATGTGCCACCGTCAATAATGCTTGCATAGTTGATATTTATTACAGAGTATGTTTCCTAGATTTAAATTATTACCAGTAAAGCAGTTGATACAAGTTAAACAGTCATCAGTAACAATAGTACTTCACAATGCTCAAAATATCCAAAAGATTGGCGGCTCTGCAGCCTCCTATGACAATGTTGAAGATCACACCTCCGGCACGTACTACACGTACTCTGGACGCTGATTTTTAAAAAATTGGAATTATCACAATTGTAGGCCAGGCGATGTTAGCTTGGGTGAGAAGATAGCTTTTAAATACTTCTAAAGCTTTCAGAAGTTTTAGGCCTAATTTTCATCTGCGATTTAGTTATGTAAGTGGCAACACTACAGAAATTAGGCCTATTGCCTTCGAGGTTAGGCCTATTCATTCTTTCAATACAGGAATGAGAGTGCAGTTTCTATAACATCGTAGGAATCTTGAGATTATTATACGAATTCAAATTATTGTTCCGTGTTGTGGTGTAAACACGTCGTCTGCTGTAACTATCGTTTTATATCAGCAGTTTCCTCCGCTGGGTGACTTGAGCTTCCACGTTTGGGATTCCCGTTTAAAGTGTCAATGTCTTTGTCATGTTAGCTGAATTCCTACAAGAATTCTTTTTCAAATGAAACGAATGTGAGTCGTTAACGAATTTTTCTGTTTTTTCCATTTGCTTGCCTTCCTCAAGTGGTTAAAGTGCTATAATCAAATGTATTATTTTTTTGAGTTACGTCAAAAAAATTGTTAGCTGTACAGAACCATTGATGATTTCTTTTACATTTTTTTTTAAATGGTCATTTGATTACTAGCAGCACAGTATATGCTTCGTCACAATTCCTTAACTATTCAGGATTCCAAATTTACAATGGTGAGTGTTAAATCGATAAATAAAAAAGTTTTTATTAACCTGTCCCTGTCAGTTGCAAGCAACAAAATATAGAATAAATTAATTTTCTAAGAGCAAGTGGTTGTTAGCATGCAGTCGAGCTGAAACAAATGTTTTATACGAAACATAGCAATGAAGCTACCAAGAGTACATGTGAGAGACCCACTTCAGTAAACTTTGAGACCCAAATTTGTTTCCAACTAATAGAACCTGGGAGAAATTATTTCATTTTCCTAAACTTACCTGCAAAAGATCTTCTTGAGTAATTTTTCTTCAACACATTTTTCAACCTTAGAAAAAACCTGTTCAGGATTTTCGTCGCATGGATAGCGCCTTGTGTTTTTGTTAAAGAACTGAAAAATAATAACAATATGCCTTCTGTACCGTATCATATCGATATGTTTTCAAACTACAAAAATCAAACTGTTTGATTACATTTTACGGGAAAAACATGAGGTTTATTTCTTGGGAAGATCTGGAAATGACCTTTATTGAGTTAGAAAAGTGAACACCTCTATACTCTTGGTGAAACCACTGCATCTGCAATCAAGTATTGATGCGAACGTTAGCGCCACTTTAGACTGAAGCAAGAAGAAGCATATACATATATCCCAGGTGATAAACGAATGACATTTGTAAGTGTGGCAAAACCAGGGTTTCCTCACTTACGGGAAAGTGGAAATAAAATGCAGGAACTGAACAGATAAGAGTGCGGCACGAGATGATAACTTAAATCACTCATGGATTAAAAATGAAAAGGTGGTAATGAAACAACAGAAAGTGCGGCAAAATGTTATAACTTGCTTCATCCATGATAAAAGGGCAAAGAGAAATACAGGAAGTGAGCATAAGAGGTACTGTGCAGGAGATCATAGCTTGCATTACCCATGGATACAAAGGAAAAAGAGAAATTTGTTACTGGCACACCAGAACGTGCGACAAGAGTTAGTAGCTAGTCTGACCCATGGATAAAAAGAGGAAAAAGAAATGCGACAAATTAACAATAAAAAGTGTTGCAGTATTGGAGACCATAGCCTGCAACATCTGTGGATTAAATAGAACAGCAGGAACCAAACAACAGAAGTGCGGTATGAGATCATAGATTGCCTCATCAAACGTGAAGAGAGAAAAGTGGTAGCAGAACAAGAAAAAAGTATGCCATGAGATCAAAGCTTGCCTAACCCCAGCATACAAAGTGAGAAGACAAAGATGGGATATGAACTGATGAAGAGTGGAGTACGAGATTTTTGTGGTAGCACGACAAGGTTTACCATCAACAAGTTATCCCACCTCCATTGGAACGGCAGCAACAAGGTTCACCACCAACATAGCACCCTACGACAAGCTGGGCCACTGTCACTGTAGGCCATCCTTGGATTGCTCTCGTCAAGTTTCACCACCGACAGGGTACGCTACTTTTAGAAAATGGCACAGAATTTAGGGACCTCATCTGACATTCAGGCCCATTTGCATTCTTGATTCGCCCCCGTCAAGGTGCACCAAAGACGAGCTATGCCACGTTTAAAAAATGAGACAGAATGTCGATATCACCCCCGACATACGGGAAGACTTGATTAGTAGTGGATTTTGCAATTAGTTGAGGTTTTTGATGCTATATGCATAGCTGCAACGGGCGCGGCAGCACGAGCAAATCAGGGTCACAGCATAGCTTATCACAAAAGGTATCGATCGTTCCCGTCAAGGTCCACCGCCAACAAACTATGTCGTTTTTTTACAATAGCACAGATTGTCGAGGCCACTCCCATCATTCAAACCTATTTTGGATCTTGTATCATTCCCATCAAGGCCCACCACCAACAAGCTATAATGCTTTATTAAAATAGAACAGACTTCCAGGGCTACCCCGTTATTCCAAACCACTAGATTTACTCTACACACTTGGATCACTCCCGACAAGGCCCCTCGCAGACAAGTAAAGCCAAAAAAAATGGTTTAGCTTGTCGAGGAACAGTTTGTCACTGGGAAACTTTGACGTCACTCCTATTTTTTGCCAGACCTGTTAGTTATAAGTGAGAAGAGTGGAGTGTCTGGGAATTCTGGCAGCGTGCTCTCCTTATGGAAGCACGCCTCTCCACTTCCATTTTAGGTAATAACCTAACAACATTGTAAAGAAAAAGGCAGAATCTGGCGAAATTTTGAACTTTTGGCAAGACCATGGCTGGCCTTGCTTGTAGAGATTTAAAGGGAGAAAAGAGAGGCGAATTGAATGATGGAACGTGTGGCATGACATAATGGCTTGCTTTATCTGTGGTTTAAAAGTGAGCATGGAACTGCAATTGTGTTGAGCCCATGAGTTTTACGAAGACTTAACATCGCAAAACGATGTTTTCCGGTGGGACAATAAACTATTGCAATTTACTGTTTCCTCTACGTCGTTAACCTGGTGGAAGTCAGCTATTCAGAAATTTCTCCTGTTTTGAAGGAGCTCCAAACGTTTGGTAGATTTCCTTTCTGTGTTTTACAAGGTCAAAGTAACACTGATTTTCCACATTTTATTTCACTCAATTGTTTCGTTGACATAAGCTTTATATAATCATTAGAACTAATTGGTTTTTTTAGGCAGTAGCTTTAGATGAAAAGATTTTCCTATATTCAGTAACGTTGTTACTGGGATCATTAAAGTATCTGTCAGTCAAATAAACTGGTATCGGTGCGTTTAGCTTTGTAACGAAATAAAATCACCTTACCTCCAGTCGAATATGAATTTGCAACCGTTTTATACATGGGTTGCTCAACTACTACAGCAACTAGGAATAACTGCACCCAAGTCATGCAGGAAACACCAAACGTGTCATTTGGTGCTAGTCCTTTTTTTTTATATTAACCCATAATAAAGTACCAGTTATCATAAGAAGAAGCGTCACTAAATTATGTGGTGCTGAAGGGGGGAATTACGGTAAGCAGGAGGGGAGGGGAAAATGTTTACAGATAATGGACATTATTATAACCCGTAACCGCCTGAAAGAACTTGACCCTTTTTTTTAGAGTCCTAGGGTCGGTTCTCGGATTCGAACCGGCATTCTCTTGGTTTGGAGCCGACGACGCTGACCACTGGGCTGTGACTGCCCGCTTTGCTCGGGGGCCCCGGGGACCCCTCACAAAGCCCGTGCTGAGACTTAGTTTTTCGCTGTTATACGTTGAAGGCGTACGTTCGTATCTAGGCGGTTATGGGTTAACTAATAAATAAAACAATCAACACAGCACACAACAAAAAGTTTACCATGTGCAGAAATTGCTTGCTTTACTCGTTAATCTGTGGTCATCTTTGTTTCAGAAACGTGAATGTTTGACTTCCTTTTAAAACGTACAGATCTTCCTTTCCCCTACTGAAGCAAACCAATTCTGAGGTTTACACGTTTGTGTTGTTTATACTACATATTATGCAAAACATGCCGTCGTTTTAGGTGCAAATTTTTTTAAATATTCTTCACCAACTTACTTTCTAATTAATTGCCCAGAGGGGCTCAAACTTTAAGCACTAAATGGCATATTTTAGGATTAAAAAATCAACTACAGTGAAGAAAATTAGCGCATTTGAAGCCTAATTTAATTATCTTTTGTGCTTGGCGCTTGGCGCTTCATATGCAAACAAACAAATCGTATGTTTTTAATGATATAGAATTTTAGCACTATTGAGCTCTTTTATTTCAGAATGATGCTCTTTATCTCAATTTGGAAAATTCTGCAGGCAAATTCTTCAGTCTTACTGTCACATCTCAGGTTTAGTTAGCCTATCAGCTCATTGAAATCAACAAGCTAATTTTATAAAGATTCTGACAAAAAGGATAAACTAACCTCCTTTATGATGAGACGATATGCACTATTCACTCCAGGAAGAATGGAATGGTAATAGAAGATTGTTGCATATTTCTGACGAACATTTGAAGCGTGAAATCCAACCTAACAATAACAGAAAAAATTAAAGAACAAATTGAGTGGTTTAGGCCTACATGTGCAGTTATAGTCACCCTCCTGCAGAGCAACGAATACCTTAATACTGATTTCGCTGCAGTATTTCCGCATTTCATTGTGTACATTTCTGTAGTCATATTTATATTTTAATTCCTCCCCATCCTGCATTTCATAGTGTTTTCCTTGATTATTCCAATTACAGTTACATAACTGTTAATCATAACCTACTTCCATTACCTTTTGAACTTAAATGTCAGACTGTACTAGAGGAAATTGAACCCTCGACTTTTGCCACAAAACGCCAAAGTCCTACGCCAAGCCAAACAGGAAAACGTATGTATTAACCATTTGACAGACAGACCCACACCAAGATGGCCGTCTCTATAGGAGGTTCCGCTAGCTTTAAACATAAGATGGCCACCCCACTTGCCACCACCATTTGAATCTAATATGGCTGCTCGCATCTAGGATTTCATGAGCAGAAGTGACATCATCACCCCCACATCACGTACTCCCCGTGATGTCATTGCTCCACATCACATGAGCAGAAGCGACATCATCTCCCATGCAAATGGAACTGACGTACTTACCTCGCCCCATGTGTTCGGAAGGGGGTCCGCCCATAAATTTGCTCACTCTCCTCCAGTCAGAGTGTATAAATTTTACCAAATTTCATGGAATTAAATGCTATAAGATAAAGGTGATTTAAAAAACCGTTACCAGAAGTGCCATCAGTGTCCCACACGACCTCATGTGATTATATCAACCACTTGACTGGAATTGATGGCACTGCCCCATCCCCTATCAGGATGTGTAAATTCATCAAATTTATATAAATTCTACTAGATGTGGGTGCATGTTCTTAACAAGATTTTTTTTAAACATGACTGTAAGTGATGTCATCACCAAACATGATCTGAGGTGATTACATGACTATTTGTCTGAATATGTCACTACTTCAATCATGGTGTGTAAATTCTACCACATTTCATGTAAATTCAACTAGGCCATTTTCTCGCGGTTGATGACCATTCCCTACCCACTTTGTGATGTCATACTCCACATTTAACCACTCGTCATTCCCCCATGGGACCAGAAGTGACTTTGGTCCCTAGACCGCCTCTGTCAAGTGGAGATCTGTCAATTCTTCCAAATTATATGTAAATTCTATCCAAGACCATTATCTGTAAATGCGGCTATTTATTCTACATGATGTGTAGAACGTTTTTAAAAAGGAGCACTCACTTCTTTGAAGTTTTACAAAACAATGGATGGATGTGGATTAATTGTTTACACTACATCCTCAACACTGAAAATTCTACGAAACTTTGTTTGGAATGGTCATTTTTACCGAAAGCGAGATGAACGAGACATTCAGGCTAGTTGCAATACTAGTTTGCTCACTAGACACTGGGTTAGAAAGACCATCGTCCATAACAGTGTCAGAGGTAAAGGTATTGCTAAGTATTTCGGCTTTAGCTAGGTCCGCAGAGTGAAAGTTGTTTCCTGTTTTAAACGGTGGCAGAGTACGTGACGTGAACATCTTAGAACGATACATCCTAAATAGCGCCTGGTGGTTTCCCATTTGAAGAGCAGCTGTTTCCCTCCTACTGTGCCACTTTTCAACTGACTTTGCGCGAGTGGTTATTAGCCAAGCAAGTATCCTCACGAGGGTTGGATTTCTGCCACTGCCAGAGTTTAAGTTAAGGATTACGAAGTTTAATACAAGAGTTTGGGAGAAATATAGTCCCAGAATTACGTGTAGCTCACTTCTCATGAAATACCTCCATAAGCTCTGAAAACATTATTTATAAACAATTCCAAGCAGGTTCAAGGTCTCTGTGAATCCTGAAAATTAAATCGTTCCAGTCGAACCTGCAAAGGAGGCTTTTAGGTTGTCATAGTTAAGTCCTCCGTACATACAAGGGCCAAAGCCCTTAACCCTACACAGCGTTTTTGTAAGTTTGGAGTTAATAGAAAACGTAATGATGCAGTGGTCACTGTTGCCAAAGTGTGGCTGCACACTGAAATCGTAGACAAGTCTATCAGCATCGCAAAAGATGAGGTCAAGAATGTTGTTGCCCCTGGTAGGAGTAGGAACCTGGTAGGAGCTGTCTGTTGCTCTTTAACACCAGTGCTTATATTTCTCTGCCCGTCATATGTCTGGTTTGACTCTTGAAAACCGCACTTAAAAGGTATATGATGATGGTTACGAAATATATCGATAAACAATGAACTTCAGGTTTTGTACTTACGTCGAGAAAATAGTTACTAGTCATGAGAGAACAAAGAGTAAATTCCCGTAAAATTGGAAATAGCGTCTTAATGTTTATCAAAATTAGTACAGAAGTGGATCCTTCTATGCGAATCGTCTTTGCTGAAAAATGATATATTAAAATAAAGAAAACATTCACTTTGACTGTATTGCTTCTTTTTAAACTCAAATGAATAGTACTGTGTGAATCGTCTCCCAAAAATTGTATCATTATCTAAACAACGAGACATCATACACGTATATGGTTTATGGTGATATGTGCATATTGCTTTAATTAACGAAACTATACTTCTTACTAAGTAAAATCAAGTGAAATAACAATAAACTAAATTGATGGTCAATGTACAGGGGCAATAAATGGTATAAAAATTGTATATGTAGTCATACTTCTATCGTATAAAAGTAACGGTTAAAGTGACCAGTACAGAAAGCTTCATATTTGTGTTGAGTCAGATGTAATAAATTTTTTCTTATCCTTACTTTAAAGATATTAAAGGGATTAATTTACGTTGATCTACCATTCTTTGATCTGTCCAACAGCAAATATTCTACTAGAGGACATCCATTGAAATTGGAGGTTTACAGCTTACACCTCGACTGTCGAAAGCATTTTTTTCTCAGTTCGGGTTGTGAATATTCGGAATTTTTTAACTCGGACACGGTGAATACGGTGAACTTGAGTTCCGGACATTGATAAATAAGCAGTCCCTTCACAGATTTCTGAAGAGGAATCAATACAGTAATTGTTTTGGGAACTTTGCACTACAATTTTGGTTCCATTAAGTAGCTCACACCCCTTCCGGTGATTTCCAGGAAAGGTGGCAAATCTAAATATTAAATTATAAAATTCCAAAGATATTTCGAAAAGAAGAACAAAATCGTGGTGTGGAGATGGTGCTGCCATATCTGTGACAAGATTGGTGTATGAAAAGACATATGTTAATAAACCATATGTTCTGGCACAGCTTTGATCTTGAACTTGGTGTCACGTAACCATCGCCGTCTTGGGTTGTGATGTCACTTTCGATTTATGACGTCATTTTGTGGTTTATGCGTTATTTCCAGTCTAAGATGGTGTATGTAATAACACACCGCCAACTTACATCCACCATATCTTGGATTCATGATGTCACAATCCGGAAATAACGTCAAAAACCGGAAATGACGTCAAAAACCGGAAATGACGTCACAATCGTGTGCTTACCCTCCATAACCCTTCTTATCCATTGTAACTCTTTCTACCATTCTTTACCCTTCTCTCATCTTGAAAACACAGGAAAGTACTTCAACTGGCTGAGACCCTAGTACGTATTAGATATATCAGAAAAGAAATAGACTCAGAAACCCTAATAAACAGACATGTCGTTCTTTCTGTGTTTCTCACGATTTTGTGTACCTAATATTCCCTTTTACGTAGTTCACTTGAAGCGTAAAAGGAGTGGGTGTCACAGTCAGTCAGTTTCTCCACGTAATTACCAACGTAAAACGTGAAGTGTGAATTTATGAGCCACGTACATGCATAGTCAAAAGAAAACAATTTTATTAGTGTCAAAAAACTAGTTCTCGTTCATGTAATTAACCTTGAGCGTAGTATTACCGGGTAAAGTGTTCATAAACAAAACACGTAAACAAAAAATAAAACAAAATAAGGCAGAACAAATATTCCCACATAACTAATAAAATAATCTAATTCCCAACTAAAAAAAAAATTGGTGAGCCCTTGAGAGAAAATTTCTAAAGTCAAGTCAGACCTCATCTTAGCAAGGATTGATCCTTGCTAAGTAGCTAGACAAGTATTTTTTTTCCGCGTGCGCTGTGTATGTGCTAAGTCAGATACTGGAGCAAACCTAGCAACTAATGAAGGTGCTAGTAACCCTGTTTGGACCAATTTAAAAATTTTGAATTCAAGAAAGTTAAAGCTTGGTCCAGGCGTGCAATAAAGAAAGTTGTCATTAAAATTTTGAAGATAAAGCAATTTTTGTGTAAATTTTGAAAATATATAAATTTTGTAAAGTTAAATTTACTGCATAATGTGCTTAAAAATCTTGAGCTGTGGGACAAATAAAGTCCCTTGATTTTTTTGTCTGTACTAGGACAAAAAAGTATCTCCTTGTACCTAATCGTGTTAAATGTGTGGTATCTAAAATAAGTATCGAAGGTGCAAAAGAATTTTTCGTACGTATGTAGTCATAATATGTTCCACCAATGCTTAAAGAAGAACTTTCAAACAAGTAACACGTTGTGGTAAATGAGATAGATTCGTTTCCAATTTTATTCAAAAATTAAAAAAAAAATTAAAAGTCAAACAAAAAAATCTTCTTCTATTTATTCAAGATGGTTTTCTTTCGTAACCTAAGAAACGAAAAGAAAAGAAACGAATTAATAATAGTCAAAACTAATACAAACGACGAATGAACACGTCATATCCAATAACAAATAAAAAATAAAAAAAAGACATGCAGTAACATACCAATCGACATAAAAGATTAATTTCTTGTGAGCATATTTCTAAAACATAGTAATCACAAATCCCACCACGGCTAACTGCTGTATGACTAATTCTCAATCCAAACCAAATGCTCGTCTTATTGTTTTAGATTCTTTCAATCAACCCGACCAATCATAAATCATGCTTCTAAAGGGTTCAAAAAAGACTACTGCAAGCGACTATTACGTCACCAGTTATCATAATAGCACCTAGGCAAAACAAAATGTCACTTACCGTGGCAAGTGTAGCACATCACAGAATGCCCGTAGAGTTCGCATGCTTGTGCTGACACATACTCCCCACTGCATCCCCGTCGATGTGAAGGCCCACGGGTAACACAATATTGCACTAAATAGATAGAGCAAACAACAACAAAAAAAAACGAAATACAACATAAACTACAAAACGAAAATAAAAAGACACGAACTAAACAAAAATTAAAGCAATCAAAATATACCGAGGTGCAAATGATGGTGTAACGTATGGCAAACCTTGTGAATTTCACCATGTGAATTCCATCACACTGTTTGCCCAGCCGATGTTGGCTGGAAAAAAAAAGAATTAAAGATACACCATCAGCACAAAATTAAAAAGAAAGCTGAATATTCCAAAAAAAAAATACCTCTACTACGTCCAATAGAGTTTGAGGCATGACAAGTCCCTCGTCAGAGACGAAACACTCGTTTCCATGCTAAAAAATAATGTAAAATAAAATAAAATAAAATAAAATAAATAATACAATAAGATTTTAACAAAAACGAACAAATCGTTTTAAAAGTCACTCACCATACGTCTTAATACGAATTCTGCAAACGGTAGTTCTCTGAGTGATGGGAAGTTGACAATACCATGTTAGTCAGTCGGTGATAAACGTCCAAGTGAGCAAAAAGTCGACTGGTTTTCCTTTTTATTCCAAAAGCCTCAGGGCATAGTAATGGATCACCTAGTTTTACAACTCACGGACGGACAACTGGCGTGTAAAAATCGAGGCCAACCAAATCTACATAATGTAGTTAAAGCAGCAAGGTAACTTTTATCACTTCTGATGTCCCAGACGACAGTAGACAATTTTAGTTAAACCTCCAAGGCTAACTTTCCCTGTTGCTGACGTCAGAAGTGTGGAAACGACACAACCTTGGAAAAGCCAAATTTGGCACATCTTTGCTGGTATATAAACTCTCGGAACAGATTAAAATTTGTCATAAATAAATTAGTAAAAGACCAGTCAAGACCTTCTCTCCAGCTCTTGAGGTAAGCAAAAAAAAAAAAAAAAAAAACCTCTTTTTAGCTCTTAATCACATTAAAAAGAACTTGATTAGAGTTTAGGTTTTAAAAGTTATTTTCATTACTTTTCTCCCCTTACAGATAAGAAAGGTATTTATATTATGGGCAAATACTTTGATTTTGCAAAATTAAATTTTTTCGATTTAGGAGGAGCGCAACAGCGCAACTTGATCGTAACAGTGCTCAATAATTCGTTGAATGTATGCATACAACGTTACGAAATAACAGATGAAGGCTTAGTTCACTTTTTGAACGGAGTCAACATTTCTCTGCGCGATTGGAGCCGTTTTCACAACCGTTTGAATGTTTGGCAATTTCTAACAAGTCTACCTCAAACACTGTACAATTCAGACAATTTGAAAATATCTACTTCTTACCCCACCGGTTATGTGACTTTTGAAATACCAGCGTACAATGGATGAGTGGTGATGTCTGAACCGCAATTTATCAATCTTGCTCTTTCTGTGAAATGAATAAATAAATGGCTGTTCAACAGATTAGACGTTCATTTTCATTTTACTGAAATCTGATTTTGTTTTCTTTTCTAGAAAACGGACAAAAACGGGTGATTTTGTTTTCAATTTAAGCGGCAATATCCTTTCATTGGTACAAATAACGCATTTTTCGGTCACTGATGGAAAATATAATAATTCACGATAGACAATTCTTCACATTGTCGTTGCAAGAATAGCAGAAAATCGAACCATTGTTGTCTTCTTTTGCTGAGGGCGCGTTAATCAATTTGCCAGGAGTACATTTATTATTTTACTTGTCGTGCGAAGCACTCATAACTCTGGACGATGAATTTATTTTCGTATCAGAAAACGGAATGATTACTTTAACCCCACACCAGTTAACTATTTTAAAGGAAAACATAGACCTTGATTTTGACTAAAAAATATCTTGTAGTGATTTTCATCAAACTTTTTTCTTTTATTTTAGTGAAATTTGCGTGCGTTTGTGCATGGATAATCCCCTTGTTCCTATTGAATCTAAATAATCCGTCCATTTAGGGCAAACATGTTTGTGCAAGTATCTGAGTTCAATAATAATCTAAAAATTCACGTACAAAAATACACACCAAATCCGGTAGGTTACACTGCGACCGCTTACGGTATCTCATTTAACCCAGTTTTCTGTCACATCAGTTCGTTATTTTTCTGTTGGGTTCCGATAACAAAAAAGGAGAATCCTCTGGAGGTATTGATCGATACACCAAAGTGCGTGATCACGTGCTACTATTCGCAACAACACAATAGGAATATTGTCAATTTTGCGAACCCCTACAAAAAGACTATTGATTTAAACGTGTTCAATGGATCACACTTTTGAGCAACAAGAATTAAACAGGTTCAATCGTAAACTCGATTACATCGTGACATGTAACACTGTAACGATCAACTCCTTATATTATATCAAGAAAATATCATTCGTTGGTCTGATCTAAAGCAACATTACATCGTTAAAATCCCTAAAATCGTGCAGCCAGAAGGAAAGAAAAACCATCAGTTATTGTGAAAAGTTTATTCTTCAACAAGAACTCAAAAGAGAACTATTTAAATGCCAATTTTTTTTACTGACAAACGAAATTAAATGTTTGCAGTGCATCAGTTCTGGTACCACATTTTTCATTAAAGGCTACAACAAATTATGTGAATATTTAGAAAAAATTGAAACGCAACATGTGAAGAATTGCCAGTTAATACATCATTAGCTCCTTCCTACTGCGAAATGGACAGGTACCATTTCATGTGGCCTCGGCTTGCAGTTTTTTTAAAGCTAAATTCTACCACAAATTCATTTCCCGAAGCTAAATTTCCATCCATATTTAATACCTTTCGCCCCTCACCCTGCCATCACAACCCACTCCATCGACCATGGAATACCACGTCCCATCGCCAGCTTCTCCACCCGTCGCTGCACAACCGAACGATGGAGCCGCTCGCACCATCCTGCCACGTCAACCAGCTGTTCCCACTGAGCCGCAGCCAGCCGTAACCACTCCCGCCAAGCAGCCACTTGCGCTGGCTACCAGAAAAAAATGACGTTCAACTCGTTGGTACAAGTCCAGGACAATAAAACCCAAGAAATCGGAGGTAGGCAAACTCTACCATTGTTACACAGTAGTCAAACAATCAGCTTATGCCAATACGGACAAGGGACTTATATATAATTGTTTAACAATATTTGAACACGAATTTGACATCCAAGGGTATTGCGTTGGCGCAATGACGGACACAATAAACGTCTATTTACATTTTTCGAAACCAGTTAATTTAGACGTAGTGCTCGGACTAATGGCCACTGAATTCCTGCAGCCTACACACAAAACAGTGCCTTTACCAATTAAGACGAAACAGAAGAACTATCTAGTGAACATTTATCAGAACGACCTGCACCCGCTCGAGATGTTACCGGTCGCTGATAGACATTTAGTGCCTTTTGATCTCTTACTACCAAATTTTATCGTGAAATATACAAATAACAACTGGACTTATCGGGCAACTGGACTTTTCCAACACCACCACTTCCTATTCCAAATAGTTAAAAAAAATTACTATAATGTTCTATTCCAATTTTATTAAAGGCGTTCCTTCCTCCCACTATAAAAGACCTGTCAACTCATAAAACTCCCTCAAACCAAGCCATGGATTTATCTCTTATTCATCCTAGCAACCATCTAATAGTCGGACCTTCAGGACGCTCATTACGTGCGTCTACCGACAATGAAGCAACAGCCCAGGGCACTGTTGGTGGGCAGAGCGCTAGGAGTTAAAAACGGCAATCGTCCTGGTCAAATGAGTATTTTTAATGACATACTAAACACCATTTATTACGATCTTAAAAATCCTGGTAGCATGGGGGTAGCGAGCTAACTTCATAAGTGTGCCAAGCTTGTTGATACACGAATCACTCTCGCCGACGTGAAGAAATGGCTCAAAGGCCAGGAAATGTCTACTTTGTTTAAACTAGTAACCAGGAAGTTTGTTCGAAAAAGGGTCATGGTGAAGTGCATTAAAGATACCTTGTCTGCAGACTTGGCCGACGTTTTGAATCTCGCAGCATTTAATGACAACTTTAATTTTTTATTGGACATAATAAATGCGTTCTCTAAGTACCTTTGGGTTCAACCGATTAAAAGAAAGGATGCGCTCTCAGTTTCGGCATGGCTGCATGACATTTTTCTCGATTCGCACGCCTCAAATGTAATTCTCTTTACGAGCGATGCAGGTGGTGAGTTCCACAATAGAGTAGTTGAACAACTGCTATGGCAGCATGACATCAACAGTATACTACACGCAACGAGTCATACGCTCGCTGCATGATAGAATTTCCCGTCATTTACATAAAAACAATACCATGAGATTTATCGACGTGCTACCAGATATTGCACCTTCGTACAACAACAGTTATCACTGCACCCTTAAAATGAAGCCAACTAAGGTTAACGAGGCTAATACTGGACAAGTTTACATTAATCGTTATGGCGATGGGGTTCAAACTGGCGATCCGGTGAGACTGGCTTTAAAAGCGCTTATTTTTATATGTGGCTACTCTCCAAAATAGACTCAAGAAGTTGCTTTCGTGTGTGGCAGGAACGTCAAACTTCCCATTAAAACCTATACTGTTAAAGACTGGCTCGGCGTGCCGATTATTGGTACTTTTTATAAGCAAGAATTACAAAAGGTTGCTGAACCTACAACTTATAAAATTGAAACTGTGCTTAGAACACATAGGAAAAAAAGGAGCTGGTACTAAATATTTGGTTAAATGGTTGGGGTACCCCTCTACCATGAACAGTTGGGTTTCCGACCTCCAGCAGTTACAATGAGTGATGATATATTTTTTACTCTCCCCAGTAATTCTTCTATGAATATATTTCCTAATAATACGCTTAAAAAATACACCATACGATTGTCGACACCATTAAATCTGTCTTGTGACTACGAAGTGGATTTGTGCGAGATTTTGTTTCCAAATATTATAAATCAATATTCTGCAATTTTTTTAAGAATTGCTGACGAGGAAGTATAGCTCTTGGAGTATAGCTTTGCCGAAAAGAAAGAAAGATTACTAGAGGGTGGGCATTTGAGTCCTGTCAAAAGGACGGCTATTTTACCTTCTACAAGGGTACTTGTGTTTTTGGGTAAAAAAGAAGCATTGTTGGAAATTGACAAAAAAAGAAACGTACTCTCTACAGAATAAATACGCGACAAATACACAATATTTTGCGCCTGTTGTGTAGTGATTTTCTTGGTGTGTATCCTGCCAATCATATTCCGAGAGGGAAGGACAGGACATACATCTTGACAAGTGTGACAAACCTGGCAGTCATTGGGAGGTTTTGGGGGACTGCGAGTACTTTGACAGTTTTGGCTTGTTACCTTTTCCCAGGACTTTGCTCGAACATTCGAAAAGAGGTGTGATGGTGATAAGTGGTGGTACAATACTGTAAAATTGCAAGATTTTAACACGGATATTTTTGTATTTGTTACATTTCATTTTTGTATTATTATTTCTTAAAACGTTGCGAAGAGGCTTCCTCTCTTCGAATTATTAATTTTTTAAGTGTTAAATCAGATGTAGAACGGTGTGTTTTTGATTATGTCAATAAACGTGTTGTGTAACTGTTATTTATGATTATGTCAAATAAATTTGTATGATTTCTATTTATTGTGTGTGTTTCTTTTTTTTGGGGCGTACTGATGTTTACTTGCTGACAGTATCAACGAACATACAGGATGAGGACGCTCTTGGCACATCACACGAGGGCTTTCCACGACCATAATCACGTTTCTGATGTGTGTCATCATTCCTTTGCAAATGACATCAACCTGTGACGTCACGCCAGGCTACACCTCGTCACGTGCCCCACCTGCTGGCTGACGTCCTCGACGCACGATGCTTTCCTGCATCACAGCATAGAAGCTCATACCACCAGAACCACCTGTCTTTCGAGAAGAAATGTTGCCATTCAAGTCATACTTAAAAGATTCGTTTACACGTTACCTATTGACATACATGACGTTCATGACTATTTGAGGAATGTGAGACGTCACCTTTTGACTCGAACAGATGGGACAATTTAAATTTCTGATCTGCATCAGCGTAATTTTGGAAAAATACGATTTGATGAGAAACTGAACTTATGCCTATTTATTTGTGCAGTAGCGTGCATCAATTCTTGTCTTCAGAATTTATTAATTTAGAATTAATTAGTGCCATTGGTAAAATTCTAGATCAATTGGACACTTTTCAGAAACATGGTTCTGGTTGGGTGGTTTTTAGAATTAATGGTTGTGACATTCACGTAAGAAGGTACGTCCCTTTAAGTGGTGGGTATGGAAATATAGTGCTTGATAAATTTTGCGTGATAAACACGCTGTAGTGAATGTTTTGTGTGATGATAGTAAATGCTTCGTCTATAGTGACCTGTCTGCGCTTTATCCAACAGAAAAGAACAACAATAGAGTAAGCTATTATTGCATATGAGTCATAAGATTGAATTTGAGCGGGCTTTCCTTTCCTACACCGATAACTGACATTATGAAATTTGAATCTCAGAATACCTTGTGTATTTTTTTGTACGGGTACGAAGACAAAAATATTTTTACAATATATTTGCACAAACGAACCAATTTTCGAGAACTTAAACTATTGATGGTTAATGGTAGTGATTACTGTTGGATTAAGAATTTCAATAGATTGGTACATACTAACGATAACAAATACATATGTGACAATTGTTTCTCGTACTTCCATTCCAATGTCGCTCTGGTTCATCACCTCAGTTTGTGCAGGACTTTTGCCCAGAACAAATCAAGATACCTACTGAGAAACCATACATGGAGGTTACGAGGTACGACAAGCAATTACCGGTTCCCTATGTGATGTACCTAGATTTTGAATCGATACCTTCTAAAATAAGTTCGTGCAAGCCAGATCCTTCGTCCTCGTTTACTCACAAAACGAGTTTGCACCAGCCGAGTGGTTATTCTTACGTAGTCGTTGAACACAATGGTAGCGTTTACGCACATAGGGTGTTTCGAGGTGAAAATTGTATGGAAGATTTTTTTTTCTCATTTAGAAGTAGTTTATTCCGAAATTCAAGACATTAAAGAGCAAATGCGTCCTTTGGTAGCTGAATATGCTTGGTTGATGGACTATGCTGGTGCAACCCATTGTCATATTTGTGATAATTTGTTTGGTGTTGGTGACATCACGGTACGATACCACTGTCATTTGAGCGGTAAATATAGAGGTGCATCTCACAATGCGTGTAATTTACAGTACAGGTTTAAGGATTTTCTACCCATTTTTTGCCATAATTTAAAATCGTACGATGGACATCTAATCATCAGAAGTTTGTCTTATTTTAAAGATAAGAACATTTCAATCGTTCCACGAAATAATGAAAGGTTCACGCCGATACAAGTTGGAAATTACAGAATTTTAGACAGTTATCAATTTTTGTTCGGTTCATTGAGTTTTGGTTGGAACCTTAACTGATTTTCCTATAATGAGGAAAATTTTTCCAACTAACTCACACTTTGTTGACCAGGAAGGGTGTGTATCATTTCACCTATCGTGATTCATTTTCAAGATTTAATTACTGAATTACCAGACTGAATTACCTCCCAAAGAAGAATTTTATTCAGATTTAACTAATATGCACATTAGCGACGACAAGTATTCGTACGCTGGTACAGTTTGGAGGGAAACAAATTTTTAGACTTTAGGTCAGTATCATGACATGTACGTTTTAGCTGATGCTGCACTTTTAGCTGACGTGTTCGAACAATTTAAGGCCTTTAGTCTGAAACAATACAATTTAGATCAGTGTCATTTTTACACCCTCCCTGGTCGTAGTTGGGATGCTGCACTTAAAATGACAGGTGAGCGGTTAGAATTGTTACAGGACGTGACAATGTACAATTATTTCACTGTGTCCATACGAGGTGGTGTTAGCATAATATTTAAACGGTGCACCTGTGCTAATAATCCTTTGGTGTCAAGTTACAATCTTGACGTTGAACGTAGTTACCTCATGTAAATCGATGCCAATAATTTGTACGGCTTTTGTTTGAGCATGCCAATGCCTTATTCACATTTTGTATGGTTTACGGAAAAGGAGCGCACTTCGCTCGATTTGAATTCTTTGCCTCCTTGCATACTTAAGGTTGATCTTGAATATTCGGATGATTTACACAACTCCCATAGTGACTGTCCTTTGGCTCCCGAACGTATCGTGATAACTGAAGATATGTTGTCTCCCTTTAACAAAGCACAGGTTGCTGGACAAGACCCTTACGTTCCGGATCGAAAATTAGTTCCTCAATTAATGAAACGTACAGAGTACATTTGTTATTACAAGAATTTGGTGTATTATGTTTCGAAAGGGTTTAAAGACACGAAAATTCATTCTGGCATTAAATTTACCAAGAAACCGTGGTTAGCTCCTTACATTAATTTTAACAGCCTGAAACAAAAGGAGGCAAAGAGTGAATTTGAGCGATGTTTTTACAGGCTACGTAATAATTCAAATTTTGGTAAGGCATTAAAAATATCTGGGCGCCACATAAATGTAAAAGTGAGTACTGACGTGAAAAAGTCTCTCAATTTGATTAGCAAGCCTACAGTCGAGTATTTCGATATTTTGGCCGATCACTTGATGCTTTTTAAAATGCATAAACAAACTGTAACTTTGAACAAGCCTGTTTGCCTTTGCTGTGCTGTTTTGGAATTGAGTAAATTGGTAATGTATTCCCACCACTATGACTACATGTTGGACAAACATGGTATGAATTGTAGATAATTGGGAAGTGACACTAATAGTTTTTTTTTACGAAATCAAAACTGACGATGTGTACGCTGACATGGCTCTATCTTTACATCTTTTTGACACTAGCTCGTACCCAACGAGCCATCCCTTGTATTGTACCGATAACAAGGCTAAACCTGTAGTTTTCAAGGATAAATGCAATTCATTGCCTATAGAGTCGTATATTGGTTTAAAGAGTAAATTGTATTATTACACTTGTAACAATAATGTCAGGAAAGTGGGGGAAGGGAGTACAAAGATCGTTTTACAGGGTACGTACGATCATTAAAATAGGTGTCTACGTGATCACGATTGTTTTGGTTTTGAACAATCCAGTATCAGGTCGTATCTTCATGAAGATTACCGTATTGTTCAAATTATTTTATCGTTAACTGTATCCACCCAAAACCAATACTGGTAGAAAAACCCGCCAAGTTTCCAAAAACGGTCGGCCTTTGAAGGCAGTGATATCATTCCACCAGGGAAAGGCCGCCAAGGTTAATCCTATTAGCCAAGTTAATCGCACATATTAATAGTTCGAAAGTTAAATGAAAACTAGAAGATTGCTACTAGCGGTAGCAATCTTCAAGTTTTCATTTAACGTCCAAAGTATTATTCGGTGCGATTAACTTGGCTAATAGGATTACCCTTGGCGGCCTTTCCCTGGTGGAATGATATCACTGCCTTTAAAGGCCGACCGTTGACTACTACTACTAGGACTACTTTGTATGAAAACCTTTTTCGTCATGCTCCGAATTAAGGTAGTTTTTGTTTGTGCATTTTTGATTTTTACTTATTTTAAATGTTTTTGTATATCGATGTTTTATCTGTCATTTTAGTTTTGGTTTTTGTTTATTAAATGAGGGTAATTTATGGGTTATAATAAAGGCTTACTGAAACATAAAAGCTTGCATCACTGTGTCTTACTTTCATTTCTTTGCTAACACACGTTAAGCATGGATATGCACGATGATGAGGTAGATGATGATGGAGATTTGACTAAAATTGAACAAGCTATTTACTCCACACTACCTGAAAATTACAAGTTTTATATTTCGCATCGAATACATCGTATACAATCAGATAAAGATATACTAGGCTGGACTAAAAACCAAGAACATATTTTTTTATGGAAAAGTAGTTACTGGGAGCGACATTGTTGAACTTATAGTACGCTTCTGTCCACCAAACAAAAGAAGCCTAAACCCATTAGATTTGACGAGTTACTGATAGGACTTTGTAAAATTGATTATGTATATTTTACACATCGAACGTTACCTCCTATATAAACAGATGATGAGAAGGACTCATTTCATTTGTAGAGTCACTTTTGTCATGGATGTTTATCGGATGTTACTTGTTCAGTGAGGCATCCTAGGTTTTTCAAGACCTTTTTGTTACTGATTTTACACCTTAATTCAATACTGTTGACTTTTGGTGTTGTATGTATTTTCCATAAGACAACCGAGGAGTTCAGATTTGTGTCATCCATTTGTTCCTTTGAAGAAGTTGTGAAATATAAAACTGAAAGTTGTATTGTATCTAATTTTCTTTTGTTTTCTTCATGTGATAGCACTGGTCTGTTTGCTTACATAGAACGAAATGGTACAATCATTCCTTTTTCCTATGATGAAATTGAAAACATGTACATACATGCCAAGTTGATACTCACAATGTAATTTGTTTGTTTGACCATGAATAAATAGTTTGTTGTGGTTTGAAGGTTTCTGAGTCTATTACTTTTCTGATATATGTAATACCTACTAGGGTCTCAGCCAATTGAAGTACGTTCTTGTGTTTTCAAGATGAGGGAAGGGTAAAGAAGGGCAAATAGTGTTACAGGGGTTAGGAGGAGTTACAGAGGGGAAACAACAATTGTAACGTCATTTCCTGATTAAAAATGAATTTTTGACATTATTTCTGGTTTTTGACGTCATTTCCAGTTTTTGACGTCATTTCTGGTTTGTGAAATCATTAATCCAAGATGGTGGAACGCATGATGGTTGTGTGTTATTACATACACCTTAGACCGAAAATGTCGTCATAAACCGGAAATGACGTCATAAACCAGAAGTGACGTCATAAACCGGAAGTGACATCACAATTCAAGATGACGGCGGTCACGTGACCACCAAGTTGAATGGTTCATTTATTACTAATTTACTGTTCAGTCTCCACACAGATTTACTTTAGTGGCCATGTCGGTTGGACAGCCTACATGTTTTTTTTTT